>ONZH01000664.1:0-47097 GCA_900303285.1 Rhinella marina | reverse complement strand
TGAAAATTGCTTCCATGTGGAGATTTTTATTTTTTTGCCCACATAGAAATATTGTAGTCTTTATGTTGATAAAATTGCTTTCTGGAGTTTTAGTATTATTGTAAAGAATAATAACAACAAACAATACTATTTTTGCTAGAAAATGGTACGTATGACAATTGCTTCTCTTACACTGGGGAGAAACAGCAATTTAATGTAAAGTGTCAATAAATGGTGTCCTGTGAGTCATTCCCTCATGTGCAGTAGGAAAACTACTAACACTTTGAACAAACCTAACATTTTCCAAGCAAAAAGTTTACCATTTTTAATGTATGTTACTAGGAGGGGGCAGTGAAGACAGAGATGATGTAAACAAAAAGATTCTCTGGGGACACAATGTCAGACCTAGAGGTGATATCAACATCATCCTGCTGTGACTCGGATGATGAGTAAGCCATCCAGTTCACAATGTCATCCTCTTACTCTGCAATAATAATGTCTACTAGTGGAAGCAAAGGAGAACTGCGGACTGCTGCAATTACTGTCCATATGGCCGGTGGCAAGTGTTCTACTGCATGCACTACTACCGCCACCCACATTCCCCCTTGTTGATGATGTGGCAGGGTCTTTCATTTTCCATTACTAACAATTTTTTTTATTGGATATTGATGTGTAATCTGATGAAGTGGCCAGTAAAGCTCAGAAGCGCTTCATTTACCAATAAAAAGTACTAAAATGATCATACTTACTTAGCTTTTTTCATTTACCAATACGGACAACATTCCCTTATCTTCTCCCTTTGTTCCTCATTACCCACCATTTGTCACTCTGTTTTTTTACAAGACTTTTTTTTAAATCTAAACAATGAGAAGCCAGGAGATTGGTACATTTATTATTATATTAAGAAAAACTTTGCACAGTTGGTCACAATCTACAGCAAAAGTATACACTGACCGTGACACTGCAAAATATCATCAGTCTGGCTTGGTACACTTATCAAACGAGGACAACAGGTTTATTGAAAAGAATGTGCAATTGGACACAGTCTGCAGTCAAAATATATACTGTGATTCTGCACAATATGTCTGGTCAGGTTTGGTATACATTATTAAATGAGGAAACTTTATGCTAACCATAATACTGTATAATTGAAGAAATGTTGCAACATATTTTTGGAGAAAAAGTGTCCAGTGTGACCATGATGCTTAAAAATAAGGTCCACCTTAGAAAAAAGTCCTGTAGTTTTGACCCCTTCCCATGTACAGCAGATGTTGGGTCTTTAAAGATGGCAGTCCCTCTGGCACTGAGCAAGCACCATAGCTACCAGCTTGTCTTACACAGCACCTAACTGAGCCTAACGTCAATGACCGGCGTTAATGCCGGTTGCAAACTTTTAACTCTTTAGATTCTGTGGTCAAATATGACCGGAAGCACCCGCTTCCCACTACGCCATATGAAATATTAAGTAGTGCCGTTAAAAAATGCAACTTGTCCCACAAAAATGACTATGTGAACGTAAAAATAAAGTTATGGCTCTGAGAAGGCAAAAAGTAAAAAATGAAAACACAAAAATGGAAAATTGCGATGTCAGGAAGGGGTTGAATAACAGTACAAGTATAGGATTGTCAATGGTTGGCTGTGGCAAAGTAAAACACAGTGCACAAAATGACCTTTTTCCTCTCCCTAACTAAAACATCTCACTCTATATAAATTAATTACATTGATCTATCTAACTGAATCCCTAAATATTTCCCTATAAGACTTGGAACTGTATTGACTTTGCACCTAAAGGAAGCTGCCCTTTTTGCTTTATGTGTGGTAGAGAAGTCCTGCATCATCAATGTCCAAGCTCACAATGACAGTTTTCTTGTTTGGGATAATAGTGCATGTGATAGATTAACTGCAAGATATTTTGTGTGAGCCCATCAACAATTACCTTACCAGGGGTCATGTTATCCACCATCTTCATCTTCCCTGCCCTGCTGTGCTCGCTACTGTATTGAGTTATGTAAAATGGCAAATGCCGTTTTGAGCTATTCCAACAAAGAGAATAGCAAAAACTGTGACTTTGTTTGTTTGACAGATTTTTGAGAAATTCTAAATGAATTTGATTTGTTTAGAATCAATTTGCCCATCTCTGATTTTTTTAAAACATTTTTTAAACAACTAGTGGACATCACCATTTAGTCCATATATCAAATGCTTGGCGAAAATAAAAAATATATAAAGGGAAAGGTGTGTCACTGTTATTTGTGTACTCTAAAATATACTTATATATTAAAAAATAATACAGCACTATATCCTAGCAGGGATGCTAAATTTGAATTTAATATGCTTTGCCTGGGAAGCAAATGAGGCTTTCAATGAGCCTAACCTACTTCCCTGTTAAAAGTACTCTACTTAAATTCAGCACCTTCTTGTGTGCCACCCGTTCTGTGCACTGGGGATTGCACCATCTGTGTGGCTGATGCACGCGGAAGCAGACCCATTCAATTTGAATAGATCCGATATCAATCTGCACTGACACTGATCAACAGCGGCTGTGTGCAGAGACCTCATTGCGGTCCCCAATGTAGGGCAACATCTGTGCAACGGGCAGGATGGATCGAGACTAGAGATGAGCGAACGTGCTCGTAACGAGCACTGTACCGCTCGGCTCCCCTGCGCTCTCATGGGCGCAGGCAGACGCTTCCGTCGGGTGAGGAGGACGGAAGCGGCTGCCTGCGCCCATGCGAACGCAGGGGAGCCGAGCGGTACAGTGCTCGTTACGAGCACGTTTGCTCATTTCTTTTTTCTTTTATAATTTCTTTTTATTAATTTTCAAAAAGGGTTAACAACAAACAGATATGGATTTATCAGTCATTGCATTCAAGATACATAAATAAGTTATCAATAAACATCCTGTCATATGTTTTTTGCTGTGACAGTGACAATCTAGTATAATGTCCAGTATTCAATTATTTATGAATTGTCAATAATGCCATATTGTACCTTAGGTGGAATCATGTATCTTCTTTTTAGTATGCATAAAGATCCATAAAAATAATGTTTAAAAGTAATATTAAACAAAAACAGAAAACAACACAAGAAAACAAAGAAAACAAACAGCCATATGAAAAAAATGCCCACGTAATAGGATAGGTAAGGACCAGGGAATGAATTATCTATTATAGATATACTGTCTCATAAGTCTGCATTCAAATCACTGTCTACTATTACACCAAAGTCAGAGGGGGAGGTTGAAGAAATATTCTAATGTTGTCCATGTGTATGTCATCACTATACCATGATGGTTCGGCTATGTAGAGTAACTGAAAGGATAGGGGGAAAGTAAGTGTGACCCCTCCTAACTGTTCCTATTAATCCAAGGAAGCCACGTCTTCTCATATTTAGCTCTATTTCGAAGTTCCCAATGTGATAATTCCTCCAGTCTTGCTACATCATTAACTTTCAGTATCCACTGCCCAATAGATGGGAGTACCTCTGATTTCCAATGTGTGGCTATTATTAGTCTTGCGCAAGCTAAAAGCGCTCTAATTAATCCACGTCTGATGATCTCAATTGATCTAGGGATAAGTGAAAGCAGTGCCGCTGATGGTGTGGCTTGAAGCTGCAGACTAGGAGCTTTGAAAAGAGACGATATAAAGGTAAAAATCTCAGACCAGAATTCCGAGACTTTTGGACAGGTCCACCAAATGTGTAAAAAGGTACCTTTGTGCTCGTTACATCTCCAGCAGGCCTCTGAAACATTGGGGAACATCTTTTGTAATCTGATAGGGGTTAAGTACCATCTGGTCTGCACCTTATATGTATTTTCTTGTAAAGTAATACATCTGGATGTCAGTTTTGGGGCTAGTAATATATCTTTGAGCTCTTCGGCCGTAAAGGTTACCTCAAGATCTTTTTCCCAATCTTTGATAAAGTACAAACTGTCTGGGAGTTCCATCTCCTGTAAGTGTCTACCTATCCTGGAAAGCAACCTTGACGGTGGTTCTGTTTTGGATATAAGTGTTTCGAAACCATGTGAGTTTCAGTGGATTGCCTGCGGTTTCTAATGACCTTAAGTATTAACGTTTTTAAGTAGTTATATTGAAAAGTATTTAGATTTGAAACATGAAGGTTTTTGGCTAAATCTGATTGTGAGGGTATTGTATCATCCTCACCTAACATCTCATCCACCGGTGCTTCACACTGTCTAACCTCTTTGGGGAGCATAAAGTAGCCTACATCAGACTTATTAAAAAGGTCTCCCACTCTAATCAAAGGGGAAGGGAATTTCACACAACTATTCCTGAGGGTGTTATCTCTCCAGACCTTCAGTGTAGTTGCTACTAATGAATTACCCGGCAATGTAACTTTTAAGGTGTCTGGATCTGCTAATATTACGTGCCGCAATGGAAGTTGTAGTATGTGTTCCTCCAATGCGATCCATTGTTTATGTGGGGGACGTCTCACCCAGTCCACCATCCGTGCTATGTGTACTGTTTTGTAAAAACGGTGTAGTGATGGCAAGTTGATCCCTCCACGAGTGTATGGTAACTGCAATATTTTGTATGAGATTCTGGGTTTTATTGTACCCCAAATATATCTGGAGCAAATTCTCTGGAACTGCGAAAAGAAAGAACCCAGTAATTTTATCGGGATAACCTGTAGTAAATATGTGAGTTTGGGAACTATTAGAGAATTGAAAATGTTTTTACGTCCTATCCATGATAGAAAGTTTGGGGACCACAAATTCAAAATTTCAGGTATTTCTTTTAATAGTGGTTTAAAGTTGTTCTCATATAGAGAACTATAGTTAGGAGCTATGTTCACTCCCAAGAATTTAACTGTGTTCGAAGTCCATGAGAAAGGAGTAGTTCTTTTAAGGTAATCAGTCGTGTGATGAGGAATATTAATTCCCAGCGCTTGGGATTTGGTTGGGTTAATTTTGTGATTGGATATATAGCTAAAAGAGTCAAATATATGCAGGAGGGCAGGAAATGATTGTTTAGGATTGGACGTGAGAAGCAAAAGGTCATCAGCGTAGACCGCCTGTTTGTATTCCTCTTTGCCCACTATCAACCCTTTTACCGATTCCGTCTGTCTGATTTTTTGCAGGAGCGGTTCAAGAGTCAGGATAAATAAGATTGGCGACAAAGGGCAGCCCTGCCTAGTCCCGTTATTTATTTGAAAGGCTGGGGATAGTATGTCATTAATCCGAATGTGCGCACAAGGTGTAGTATACATAGTAAAAATAGCAGCTATAAATTGTGTTGGAAACCCAAATCTCTCCAATGATGCTTTTAGAAAAGGCCAAGCTACCCTATCAAAGGCCTTCTCCGCGTCAGTCCCCAGCAGCACTAAGGGTATTTTCGACTGGTTGGTAAGGCTAATAGCATTGATTACTTTATAAGTATTATCTTTGCTCTCACGACCCGGTACAAAACCGGTTTGGTCAGAGTGTATCAGACCATGCAGTAATGGCTTAATCCTTGACGCTAATATTTTCGCATAGACTTTCAGGTCTATGTTTAATAAAGAAATCGGGCGATAGTTAGAGCAAAGGGTAGGGTCCTTTTGTGTTTTGTGTATTAGGGTAATATGTGCCGCCAAGGACTGAGGCAGAAAAGGTACACCAGTTAAGGCATAGTTGAATGATTTCACTAAGTAGGGAGATAAAACGTCTATGAAGGTGAGGTAGTACAATAACGATAGCCCATCTGGACCAGGTGACTTCCCCTTAGCCATTGATTTCAGTGTTTGCTTAATTTCCTGTTCCCCAATGGGTTTCAATAAAGTGGACACCTGATCTTTGGACAAAGAAGGCAGAGAAAGATCCTGTAGGAAGTACTCTGTGAGCTGTTTTTTCTGGGCTTTAATGTCTGCAGAGTCTGAGTCATTTATATTATATAGGGCGGTGTAATATTTATGAAAGGCATTCGCTATTTCTTTATCCTCAGTAGACAAAGAGTTATCTTCTTTTCTGATTGCAGAAATTCTAGTTTTCCTTTTACGTTGTTTAATTAATGCCATCATAAATCTAGTAGGTTTGTTACCATGGGCAAAGAATTTTTGCCTAAGCGATAAATAGTATTTGGCTGACTGTGTATTAAGAATATTTTTTAATTCTTCCCTTTTATTTGTGAGATCTAACAAAAGCTGTTTTGCTAGGGACAATTTGTGTGCAGATTCTAATTTGGCAATTTCTGAGTGGAGTGCCGCAATTCTCTCTCTTCTTTTCTTATTTTTAAAAGCAGCCAAAGATATGAAAGATCCTCTGATCACCGCCTTGTGCGATTCCCATAAAATATGTGGGGAGATCCCTGCTGTATCATTTATTGAGAAAAATTCCCTAAGGGACTTCTCTATTTTTGATTTAGCTTCCGTGCTGTCTAGTAGTGTTTCATTTAATCTCCAGGTGTAATCTTTAGGACCCACACCTGGGGAATCAAAGGTTAAATAGACTGGTGAGTGGTCAGAGTGAATCATTGTGCCTATCTGCACCTCTGAGCATAGATGTGCCTGCGATCGGGGTACCAGCCAATAATCTAGTCTGTGGTATGATAGATGTGGGGCCGAATAGTGGGTGTAATCCCTAGATTGGGGATTCACTGATCTCCAAATGTCAATCAAATCACTTTTTGTTAGCAATTTCTTAATAGAGGATAAGGTTTTGTATGTGACCGCGGATGTACCCGTGGAGGAATCAAGTAGAGGGTTAAGTGATACATTTAAATCCCCTGCCAGCAATGTAACACCCTCCCTGAACTCCTCTAGTAACTGCAGTACTTCAACAAACCAAGGTTTGTGAGTTTTATTAGGTGCATAAATATTGGCCAGTGTATAAAGTTGAGAGTTAATATAGCCTTTCAAAAACAGATATCTACCCTCATCATCTAATTTTGACTCTTTCAACATAAAGTTGGTATGCTTATGTATTCCTATGCTCACGCCTAGTTTGTTAGAGAATTGTGATGTACTATGAAACCAAAGATTGTACATTGCCCTGGATAGGTCAGGTGTCTTTTTATGTTTAAAATGTGTTTCCTGAATGAAAACTACTTGCACTTTCTCTTTATGAAAATGTTTCATTATCTGTCCTCTTTTTGGAGGCGATTGAAAACCCCTTGCATTATAGGTCACAAGTCTAAGACTATCCATTTGTGTAATAAGTGTGAGTCAGTGTTGCTACAAGTAGTGTCCTACCCTCAATAGCCGTGTTCCTGGAGTTTATTTCAGCGGAAGCACCGATGGATGAGAGAGGGCGGTCCAAAAGACAAGTGCGCAAGGCATTCAGTAGGTGGG
This sequence comes from Rhinella marina, assembly GCA_900303285.1. NCBI lineage: Eukaryota > Metazoa > Chordata > Amphibia > Anura > Bufonidae > Rhinella > Rhinella marina. The sequence goes on along the minus strand of ONZH01000664.1, from coordinate 39,831 downwards.
GGTGGGCTGATGGCTGTAACACAAAAGTATCATGTGAACAATAAATATAACAAGAAAAACATAATAACCAAAATCTCCAAAATGATATGTTGGCAAGGAGAGAAATCTTCTCCTGGGAGAACCTAGCCAGGTTCAATCGCCACATTTACTAATTAAAACGTAGCGATTATTAATGTGGAACAAATTCAATTAGAACAAAATCTACGACCTATGCTGCATAAAATGGCATAGAAATGTAATATGTGATATTGTCATATTTCAGTTAGGAGAGCACTATGAAACCTTCCTAGTAAAGAAGTAATGGGTTAGAGTAAAACTTATTATCAAGTGAAGCCCTCTTCCCGGATTCCCCAGGGTCCCCTGCAGTTAAACCAAACAATATGAGTAAACCCATCCAGGGTCAACTATTTTATCTGTCGCAAATAAGGGAAGGCAACCCGGAGAAGGCAGGGAAGAAGGCATACACCCCACCTTTTAACACCCCAGACACAGAACCGCCTATAAACTAGCTATAAGTACATCCTGATCATCCTTCTCCCTCAGAAAGAAGTCTGCGAGGTGTCATCTTCCCATGTTTTTTCCTCTGTCTTTGAGGCCTTCCATGGAGTACTGTTTCCCACGGAGTGGGCGGTGCAATTTCCCTCGGTATGGAGATATCTTTTGCTGCTGACCAGTCCGGGATATCCATGTCTTCTATCCCCAGTGCTGCTAGTATGTCTGGAAGATCATTATACGTTCTGAGAGTCAGTTTTTTATCTTTCATTGAAATCAACATGCCAAACGGAAATAACCATCTGAAGGCGATTCTTTTCTGCCTGAGGTAGTCGGATAGGGGTTTTAAAGTCCTTCTTTTATTTAAAGTAGATGGGGCCAGGTCTTGAAAAAGTAAGATGGCAGAACCTTCGTATTCTATACCACCACTCTCTCTCGCTTTTTTCATGACTTGATCTTTTTGGGCAAAATTCAAGAATTTGCAAATAATATCTCTAGGTGGATCTGTGGGTTTCGGTTTCGGCCTTAGAGCTCTGTGTGCTCTTTCCAAAATAATTGTTTCAGTGTAGTCATCTCCCAATAACATGGTACATATTTCTGTGACCACTTTAGGGACTGCTTCTGCTGCTACAGTTTCTGGAACTCCACGGATCCTTAGATTATTGCGTCGTCCTCTGTTGTCTTGGTCTTCCAATTGGTCATGCAGCAAATTTATGTGCTGCTGGTAAACTGTGAGGATATCTGTAGTTTTCCTTGTATAGTCTATTATGTCAGACTGGGTAGACTCTAAAGCGTCGACTCTATGTCCAATTTGCCTCATCTCCTTCTTGATCTCCGAAAGTTCTTCAAGAACTGGGTTTAGAGCATTTGAAAGTGCCTGAGAGATGAAGGTTCTGGAGAATTGAGTATCCATCATTGTTCCCCCTCCTTCCTCGGTTTCACTGTCTCTGTCTAGTGAGATGTGAGGACCCCGTGCCTGAGCTTCTTTAGAAGTCGGGGTCTGAGATGGAGCCTGTACTGTGAAAGATGTCTTTTTCATTATGAACTTGTTTAAGTCCGACTGAGACAGTTTATGTGAGGATTGTTGTGCTAGAGGTTCAGAGGATGGACCCTTATATTTCCCGATCTTCACCATTAGACCTGGACCTTTATGCCCCAATTGCTATCGTGCTCTCCTCATATATTTATGTGCAGCCTAGGTCATATTTTTTCAGTATTAGGCATCTCTTAACGAGAAATCATTTGCTGATATTGCCGATCCACCTTGTGGAGGGGGATAATGCAGTATAGATGCACTTGTGTGGTTTATAGGCCCAAAGGTGTATAGTGGATTCTCCACCTAGGCCCCAAAGGTAGGACTCTGTATTGCCGCCTACTATCTCTCAGTATGACCGGGCTGTAAGAGATCTCTGCTCCCGTTGTCTTATGTGGCCTATAAGTCCCTCTAGTAGGATGAGCAAAGCTGATTTAGTGTCTTATGGCCCCGGTATCAACGGTATCAACGGTATCTGGGTCGTGTCACCCCGATCTCTAATATTCCTGGGGTTTACAATGTACTTGCCCGCCCTTGTGTATGTCGGCGATGATTATTATCACCGGATCCTCTGTGGCCGATGGAATTGCCAAAAATGTGTACCGCTGTGGTCCGGTGTATCCGAGCTCTAGGCCGCGGCAGCAGGCCGCATGGTAGGCCGCAGATCAATCTTCGCCTCCAGAAGTCTCTCGGGGATCCGGATCGGGTATAACAACCAAGTACCAATCAAGGCTTCTACTGGGTTCTTTTTTATTCGTCCTTTTTCCACAGAAGTAGGTAGATGGTAATGGCTTTTGTTAGGTTCGGCCGGAGCTGCGAGGAGACGCGTCTTCTCTGCTCAGCTGCTAGCCACGCCCCCCCCACGTTTGCTCATTTCTAATCGAGAAGCATTCAACTTGAATGGGTCTGTGATCCGTCCGCACCGCTTCTGTAGTGCTTCCGTGGGCTTCTGATCAGTGCCTGCATTCGGTACCGCATCTCCCAGATTGCGGACACATTCAACCCAAGTGAACGGCGATAGCTGGGCAGCGGCCGTGTGCATTAGCCCTGAACCACAGATGAATATTAGGTGAATTTAACCTTAGGGAGCTACAGATGCAGCTGAGCTAAACTTGATGGTTAACACATTAAATAAAAAATGGCACAAAAAGGTTAACTAACTCTTTCAATGTATTTTAAGGGCTTTTGTCACAAGGTGGCACGAGATTACACTAACGTGTTATCAGAGTCAATTTTAGTTTGGCTATATCTGTAGGTCTCTTCTTTAATTGTTACAAGCTGTGCCTATTGTATGAATTCCTACTTTTCAATGTCAGCCGCTGCAAATAAGCCCAAAACGTCACAAAGCCCTGCAGTATTTTAAGACTTTTTAAAGCCAGAATTCTGGTGTGCAGGACTTCATAAATCTTCCCCTCTATATGTTGCTATTACAACATTTTGTTGTAGACTTTGTAATAGCATCTTTCTACAGCATTTTTAATTTGAAAGAATGCTGTGAAAGACAATAAAAACATCACAAAAATGCTACAAAACACTGCATGTGAATTCAACCTTAATTTCCAGCAGTTGGAAATTTCAAGAACGTTGCATGATTTTTTTTTTCCCAGTAAGGAACACAAAAAGTTGTGATGATCAAATTTTAGATCGATTTTAAGTTTCAGTGTAGTTAAAGTGTTAGTGTGCTGCTAGATATGCAGGGTAATATAGTTAATAAATGTCAATAAAATGTTAATAAAAATGTCTTAGTTTTATAAGTCTAGTTTCAATACCAGACTGAAACTATATCATACAATTGATATTTAATTGCATTAAGTCTTTCAAAAAACTTTGCAAACTGTAAATGGCTAGTAGAGATGAGCGAAGTTCTCAAAAATTCGAATTGGCTCCTTCACCACATTTCACAAAGAAATTTGGTTTGTGATGTATTACTTTGTCACGAAGCGGATTTCTTTGTGAGTAGCTTGCACTAGTGGGGAAAGGCTATTGTGCCACCCCCCATCATTGTCCAAATCAAAAAGAAAACCACAGAGACACCATCACGTGTCTAAACGATGGTCAAAATTAGCCAGGCCTTTCACCGGGAAGGAACAACCACGGGAAAGGCAGTCTCCAAAAGGAAACCACCTATTCCAAAGCATGGTATCCATCCACAGACAGCTGTTTCGGGGTATTTGCCCCTCATCAGTGTGGAGTAGGAATCTGGCTAGTGGGAGCAATGCCTAGTAAAAGGCCATTTAAGAAAAGATGATTGACCTCAGGGAGATCAGCCATCATCACCACAGAGACATCATCACGAGTCTCAATGTTGGTGAATCTAAAACAAGGCTCCCTGGGAAAAGCAATATGCAAATCAAAAAGAAAACCACAGAGACACCATCACGTGTCTCAACGATGGTCAAAACTAGCCAGGCCTTTCACCGGGAAGGAACAACCAAGGGAAAGGCAGTCTCCAAAAGGAAACCACCTATGCCAAAGCATGGTATCCATCCACAGACAGCTGTTTTGGGGTATTTGCCCCTCATCAGTGTGGAGTAGGAATCTGGCTAATGGGAGCAATGCCTAGTAAAAGACCATTTAAGAAAAGATGATTGACCTCAGGGAGATCAACCATCATCACCACAGAGACACCATCACGAGTCTCAACGTTGGTGAATCTAAAACAAGGCTCCCCATCATTGAACCCCCGAGATACCACATTCATCGATGATTGTGGCATCTGAGATAATCATTGAGCACTGTAAGGGGTTAATCTTTTAAAAAAATATACTCACCTTATCCAGTTGATCATGCAGAGTATGCTGGGGCCATCTTGATGCATGATGATGTCATCACACTGGCCGGGTAGTGACATCACACGTCACCATGCACAAGATTTTGTGCGGGATCTTCAATCAAGATGGCAGTGGTGGATTCTTCGCACGTAAAGTGATGAGGTAAGTATGTTTTTTTTTACCACCATTTTAGATAAAATTGATTCGTTAACACGGAGCGAGAGGAAATTTGCAGCCAATCAAATTTTCTCTGAAGCTCAGATGGAAGTCCACTTTGTGAACTTTCATTTTTTTTAAACACTAATGGGTAGTATAGGTGAATATAAGAAACTTTGTAATATATCTCCAGGACAATGCATTTTTGTCCACTTATCAGACCCCAAAATTAACAAGACAGACTGTGATTTAACTAATGGATCTGATGACATGCCACCTATAAAAGTCTATGTCATGTAAACGCATTCATTGTCTACAGGACTCTAGAACTGAACTTCACCTATAGGAGTTGCCTTTTCCAAGTACTAACAGTGTTTCTTGGTAATAAGATTCCCCAGGAATTTACAGTACAGCAATTGGACAGTCTCAAAAATATATAAGTCAAGTATCAACACTGAATTACACAGAAGTAATTGAACAACAGATAGATAACAAGAGCCAAATGATGATGGCAATGAATGAGGTGGAAGTCCAGCAGTGGATCAGACACAAGATGGTACTGGGATTCTGTTTAAAGTGAATGGGACCCACTGCAGCTAATAAATAATTTTGCAACTTCAGTGATGTACAACAGCAAACAGGTTAAGAAAGGTTTTACATTATTTAGATGTATCGATCACCATTTACGGTTAAGTAAAAAAATAGGGCAGTTCGTAAATAGTAAATGAGCTACAGGCAACTACCGGGAACTAGTTTTCTCCTGAGGATTTTAGTGACATTATCTGCCTTAGGAAAGTGGGATAAGTAACTGGTATATTTAGATGGAAACTTCTCTTTATACATCCCTGTACTGAATTTCCCATTGAAGCATTTTAATGAGACTCTGGTGTGTTATAAGTCACTTTTAGTATAGCATTAGGGAAAGTTTTCCCTTTGTATCTGGTAGAAAATTATAAGCACAGCCTCAGATGCACAACAGGAAATATCTATATTTTTATTGTGCTGCGAAACGTAATGTTATTCCAATATCTGGAATAGGACTGGTGTGTCTAGGGCCCACAGGAACTGATAAAACGCTGCACATTAGTCACAGTCCACAGTGTTTATGTATCAGCAAAGTGGACACGATTTTAAGAAATCTCATCCATATGCTTTGAATAAAGTCCACAGCATAAAATGGTTCGGGGAAGCAGATTTTAGGTCAGCTGCACTAATTGGGGTGGATTTTGCTGCTGCAGATCTACATATAACCTGTGAACAGGTGTGAACTGCTGTTTTTAGAAAGCAGATGATTTTACCTACTCCTGTACAAATCCTTTAAGTTTAGTTTAGAGCTTATACACACGACTGTATGTATTTTGCGGTCTGCAAAAAACAGATCTGCAAAAAATACGGATGACGTCCATGTGCATTCCGTACAGGGCCGCCATCAGGGGGGTACAGCAGAACCTGCTGTGGGGGGCCCGGGCAGATTCGTCAAGAAAGGGGGGCCCGGGCGCCTGTCAACAACAGGGCCGGCCTTTGGGGTGTGCGACCCGTGCGGTTGCACAGGGCGTTTCACTCCCGGCCAGTTAAGGGGGTGCCCTGCCAGAGCGCCCCCTTAATGCAGTTTTCTGTATTTTCATGACTATGAAAATTGTAGATTCACACTGAAGGCATCAAAACTATGAATTAACACATGTGGAATTATATACTTAACAAAAAAGTGTGAAACAACTGAAAATATGTCTTATATTCTAGGTTCTTCAAAGTAGCCACCTTTTGCTTTGATTACTGCTTTGCACACTCTTGGCATTCTCTTGATGAGCTTCAAGAGGTAGTCACCTGAAATGGTATTCCAACAGTCTTGAAGGAGTTTCCAGAGATGCTTAGCACTTGTTGGCCCTTTTGCCTTCACTCTGCGGTCCAGCTCACCCCAAACCATCTCGATTGGGTTCAGGTCTGGTGACTGTGGAGGCAAGGTCATCTGGCGTAGCACCCCATCACTCTCCTTCTTGGTCAAATAGCCCTTACACAGCCTAGAGGTGTGTTTGGGTTCATTGTCCTGTTGATAAATAAATGATGGTCCAACTAAACGCAAACCGGATGGAATAGCATGCCTCTGCAAGATGCTGTGGTAGCCATGCTGGTTCAGTATGCCTTCAATTTTGAATAAATCCCCAACAGTGTCACCAGAAAAGCACCCCCACACCATCACACCTCCTCCTCCATGCTTCACGGTGGGAACCAGGCATGTAAAGTCCATCCGTTCACCTTTTCTGCGTCGCGCAAAGACACAGTGGTTGGAACCAAAGATCTCAAATTTGGACTCATCAGACCAAAGCACAGATTTCCACTGGTCTAATGTCCATTCCTTGTGTTCTTTAGCCCAAACAAGTCTCTTCTGCTTGTTGCCTGTCCTTAGCAGTGGTTTCCTAGCAGCTATTTTACCATGAAGGCCTGCTGCACACAGTCTCCTCTTAACAGTTGTTGTAGAGATGTGTCTGCTGCTAGAACTCTGTGTGGCATTGACCTGGTGTCTAATCTGAGCTGCTGTTAACCTTCGATTTCTGAGGCTGGTGACTCGGATGAACTTATCCTCCGCAGCAGAGGTGACTCTTTGTCTTCCTTTCCTGGGGCGGTCCTCATGTGAGCCAGTTTCTTTGTAGCGCTTGGTTTTTGCGACTGCACTTGAGAACACTTTCAAAGTTTTCCCAATTTTTCAGACTGACTGACCTTCATTTCTTAAAGTAATGATGGCCACTCGTTTTTCTTTACTTAGCTGATTTTTTCTTGCCATAATACAAATTCTAACAGTCTATTCAGTAGGACTATCAGCTGTGTATCCACCTGACTTCTGCCCAACACAACTCATGGTCCCAACCCCATTTATAAGGCAAGAAATCCCACTTATTAAACCTTACAGGGCACACCTGTGAAGTGAAAACCATTTCAAGTGACTACCTCTTGAAGCTCATCAAGAGAATGCCAAGAGTGTGCAAAGCAGTAATCAAAGCAAAAGGTGGCTACTTTGAAGAACCTAGAATATAAGACGTATTTTCAGTTGTTTCACACTTTTTTGTTAAGTATATAATTCCACATGTGTTAATTCATAATTTTGATGCATTCAGTGTGAATCTACAATTTTCATAGTCATGAAAATACAGAAAACTCCTTGAATGAGGTGTGTCCAAACTTTTGGTCTGTACTGTATATACAAACAAGCCTATGTTAAACTTTAGCTAAAAAATTCTTATTTCTAGGATAATTGTCACAGAAGCATTTTTAATTTTTAAGGGTTTTACATGATTACAAAATGAATTGAAGAAATTAGAATGGCACACAAAAAGCAACTGACAGTATCAAAAAAATGCAAAAATTGTTTTAAGAATCTTAAAAATAAGCTAAATGCCATGGACACATTTTTATGTGTTTTAACTATTATATTGTACTTATTTTGATCTAAATTTTTTTTCCAGTAGCTCTTCATTAAAGTTTAATCTGTCCCCCTTCACAGTAACATTCTTCAAAGTATCTAACTGTTAATGTTCTTAAGCAGTTTATTGAAGGTCATTGTTTTTGGAAGATAAGGTTAGACATACTGTATGTGAATTCTAAACGCCAGAGGGGCCACAGTCAACATTACCTTAATGTCTACTAGAGTGCACGCAAGTGTTTCCCTTCAGCTAAGTTATAGGTGGATTGCTATATACACTGACACAAAGATACCAGAAAGTGATAAGGTGTCAAGAGAGAAGATCTGGGGCAGGTTTATAAAATTTTGAAAAGAAGAACTATTGTGTTTCCCATAACAACCAATCACAACAAACAATGTAATGAAATGAAAGTGTGGTTCCTAAGGGCAAAAATACTGTCTCCTCCTAAACAGATGTATAGTCATAGTCCACCATTCTGCAACAACCTATTCCCTCTGAACAACCCAATCTAGAAATGACATACTACCTTATTACATAATAATTTCACAGACATAAAACCTGCACTACACCCATCCTCCTCCTACAATATGTAATGCCTTTTTGCTGCTTTTATAGTTAATCCTTAACCATCAATGAAAAATGGTCTATCAGCGATAACCGATGGGTTGTGTTTAAGTAACTGTTTGTAAGCACTATGAACCTTCGTGCACCAGACTCATTAGCATTTGTATTAAGTACAACATCGCCTTTTCTCCAGCAAGAAGGTGAAACTCTATATAATGATATACAACACAATTATATTTTCACAGTACAGCTATGAATGCAATTTAATTCATGTCAATGGAAGTAAATTATTTAGCACTTTCTACTAACAGCAAATTATTAGCAGTATGAATGGAATTTTCATTACTTTCTCTATTATCTATCTAGCACCAATTATTTTACCTGTAATTAATTTAACGGCAAAGAACGGACGTATGAAATTAATTTACTTGTCATTATTTTTTACGGGGGAAATAAATGAGTAATTTCTTTACAACAAGATAGGTCATTTATTAATGTTCATACCCAACTGAGAGACCTATGTAAGAAGTTACTGTTATCGTGTTCTCGCAGGTGGGACCCCAGTAGGAACAGCTTCTTAAATTGCTTTTTTGTCTTCTGAGCTCTGTCGTCGTTCTCTTAACTGTCATTAATAACAGACACTTGAACCATTTTGAAAAATGATTTTCAAGAAAGAAAAACAACAAATTTATTCCCATATATTCATGTTTTTCTGTTTCTGGTGATAGCCCAGTGGAGCTTGGAGTTTATTTGAATGTTTACGTTTATTATTATGTTCATTTTTCCCTGAAGCATGAAGGAGGTACAGTGAAATTTCTTTAATCCAGCACCCAAAAATCCAGAAGATTAAGTGCTGGTATTTTGGGTAAAATAGTGTATGAGCGGTCAGATTACTTCCAATTTCCTTTGCAAGGCATGTGTAGCCCTATGAGTCTGGTATCATACATAGACTTCTGGGCGTTTTTCAGTTTTTGTTCCGGCAAAAAGGTCAGCTCTAGATCTGGATGTCTATGGGAAGTAGTAAATTCAGCGTTTGTTTTGTTGTTGTTTTTTGTTTGTTTGTATTTTGAGTGATGTTTTTACATCTTGAGATTTAAGGCATGATGGAGGGTTTTTTTAAATATTTTTTTTTTTATCATGAAGTACATTTCTTTGTAAGTAGTGGGTGCAGCGACTGAGCTACCCCCTGTCATTGTACCCCTAAGATGCCATAAAAAATATCATAGATACCTAATCCATTCCTTTGGAATGGCCTGGCTGCTGCTATCTTGCTTGATGAGCTGGCTTGGGCGAAATCGAAATATTGTTTCGGCCTGAGATGATGTTATCGCGCCAGCCGACGTGATGACGTCATATGTCACCACGCATGGGATTTTGGCCGATATCTTCAAGCAAGATCGTCACGAGCAAATGGAGCAGGTAAGTATGATTTTTTTTTTGTTTTTTGCACGTTGTTTTTTCATGTTGAATAGCTCTGGTACCATGAAGCAAAAGCTAATTGAATTTACCCTGAAATTCGGATCACTTAATGGACTTTGATTCACTCAACACTAGTGGAATAATACAGGCCTCACAAAATATGTGCTCAGTAGTTTCAAAAGAAGTTGAGCCCTTCAATTAACTGATCCTTTAGTGTGGAATGAGCCCTAATCTAAAATATAACATTTGTTCAGATTAAAACTTTACAAAGCAAGAAAACTACTAAAATGTGTGGCTGCATACTGACAAACACAAGGGGCTGTAGTGGTACTTGTCCCTATCAGTAGTAAGTGCAAATAAATTTTAGGACAGGGATCCCCCCCTGTTGTGGGGTCCATTGCTTTTGAGATATTTAGGAGTGCTTTAGGGATTAGTACCAGTTAGATTATCTGCTTTCTGTGTTTGCCTTAAAATGGTCAGTCAAGACTCTTTCAGATATACCTGGTTGTTGGTATTGTACCTCAAAAGAACAACCTGAATATCATTGAAACCTCATCATGTCCTTCCTGCAACAGTCCTTCTATTTGCTTTACTTTCTACTATCCTACAGATTTTGCAGGTTCCCTGGCTCTTCATGGAGACATTCAGCCACAATCTGAAATGCAAGATACAAGCAAGCAATGGCCGCAGTTGTCCAATGTTTCTCTATTCCCATCTTAGACAATGTTGGCATATTGCTAGGATATGTTCTTCTCATGTGAGGGAGCAGGTCTCCTGCACACAAATCACAGGATGGAACATCATCAGGCATTCCCTCCCTCCAGGGATGAGTGCAGCCTTGTCATTGGAGGATCAGGCTCTACTCAAATGTTACAAAGATAATTTTCAATTCATGTTTCCGCTTTCTTTACAAACATTACATTAGAAACCTAATCTAAATGTAAATCATGTCTTTGCATCTGTCAAGGAAGTGTATTCCTAATCAAAATAGTCTGTCACTGAATCTCAGTACAGTATCCAGGTAACCTACATAGTTTATACGTACATTCCTGTGCTGACAGTGCATCAATTGCATGCAACAAAGCTCTGTTACTGTATATTCTCCTCATTTGATCCAATTAGCGCTCACAGTTAATACAAAACATAAGTATCGTATGAAGCAGCATAATGAAGAAGCTGCAAAGTAAGGAATGTGGAGCAAGCCGGCATCTCAAGTATCCTTTCCTGAGGATGTTGATTTGAAATTTCTCTCTATAATTGCAGTTTTCTGGTAACTGTATCTTGGGAATTTAAATCTATTACCCATACTTTGTAAAAAAAAAAAAAAAATTGGCATGTGTATTATCACCGGTGGTGTGCATTGTGTTTATCTGTACAGTAACTTCGGAAAGTAGTGAGTTGGTGTACAGTATTTTTTTTTTACTTCAGCAGATGAGAACAATCTATATGTTCCTTATTTTACTGTTTAAGAAACATCCAAATCCAAGGTTCTTATTGAGGCCCTCTGTTGCTAGTGAATGCAGTCTTTGTATCCACAGGCACTCCACTTGTGGTACAGTCTTCTTCCAGTTCCCTTGATGATGGTACAACCACCTGTATACCATAGAAGTGTATAGATTAGAGGTCCCCTTTTTGTCTAGACATGCTTAGCAATCTCCGTATCTATCTTATTGTGATCTCTAACCTGATGTCTAAATTTGCAGTCACAGATTTATAGATGAATGTCATTTGATGAACCTTGCTGCAAATGCTATAATGACCTCCCACCAGCCTAGGAACAACCTTGTGTACATTGGTGCACACGGCTACCCTTCGTAGTTCCCCTGAGCTGGTGGTAGTAATAGCCACTGAAGATGAAATCATTCTCAGTCAGGTTAAATCTTAACAAATCATTTTAGGTCTAATTTTAATGAATCAGTTTGAAGATTTGATTCAGATACTAATAAATTAGACTTGAATTGAAAGTACTCCCATTGCCCCAAAATGTTGTGTATTACCTTCTGGGGTCTCCTAGGACTGTATTCAACCCCTTGCAAGCTCTTTAATTTAAAGACAAGATTAATAATGGCTAAGGTTAAATGCATGGTTTACCTTGATAACAAACAGCCTGTTAAAAAAAACGCACACTGCACTGTCAGAATGTTGATGCTTAAAAAAAAGTTTTTAAAAAATGGCTTGTTCTGAACAAATGTTTTCCAAAAAATATCCTTTAATGGGGGTAGATGCCTGTCCATGTTTATAGAAACATGACAGTGTCGAAAGAAGCAATGGCTTGTTCTGAACAAGCAGTTAAAAAATTATCCCTTTTGGGGAGCAGCAGCAGTGCAGTATGGAAACTGATGGATAAGACAGCTTTGTAGGAGTAGTAGTAGTGGCAGTAGTAACTATGGCAGCCCAAACACAGTATGAAACTTGACAGACAAGGAGATGTCTGGGTATGTAGGCATAGTAGTAGTTGTAGTAGGGGTAGAAGTACGTGCAGCAGTACAGTATGGAGTTTGATAAACAGGAGATGCATGGCTGTGTAGGTATAGTATTAGTAGCAGTAGGAGTAGTAGTTTCTGCAGCAGCAGTACAGTATGGAATATGATGAACAGGCAGAAAGCAACGGTGGCATAATTGGGGTGATAAATAGCCTCTGTCAGCAATGGCAGATCTATCAATTGTCATCAATCGGAGGTGTATGAAAATGGCTGATTAATTCTCATAAAAGTAACCTTTTCCACACTTAGAGGACAATTTGAAAACATCACCTTCCTTGCTGAATAACTTTTTGGACAGTACACTAAAAGCACAGCCTTCTCTATAGTAATAGTTTGTAGAAATAAATGGTCCACTACAATATATGGTAACTGTGATGCAGGAAAATACATTAGGGATTACATTAGTCTGCACAAAATTGAATTTTAGTAATTTTCAATTTTTTAGAAACAATGTGAAATTAGACTGTGATGCAGGAAAAATGTCAGGTGATATAGTAGTCTGTGCTAAATGGAATTTCTATAACAAAATTTTCAACAATGTTTTAGGAAAAAAAGGTTAACTGGGCAGAGTCCACTACAATAAATTTTAACTGTGACATAGGAAAATATGTGGAACACTACTGTAGTCTGTGCAAAATGTAATTTCTGCAATAAAAATGTCAACAAATGTTTAATTGTGCAGCTATAATGCTTGAAAAATCAGCAGCCAGTACATATGATTTTTTTACCTGGCATCATTTTGTAAATGTCATTTTATTTTTTTAGGACGTTAGAAGGCTTAGAAGTTTAGAAGCCATTTTTCAAATTTTAAACAAAATTTCCAAAACCATTTTTTTGAGCACCAATTCAGATATAAAGTGATTTTGAGGGGCTTACATAATGGAAACCACCCATAAATTACCCCATTTTAGAAACTACACCCCTCAAATTATTGAAAACTGATGTTACAAACATTGTTAACCATTTAGGTGTTACATAAGAATTAAAGGAAAATGGAGGCAAAATTTCTAAATTTCATTTTTTATGCAGATTTTTCATGTTAATCAATTTTTTTTCTTACAACACAGCAAAGGTTAACAGCAAACTAAACCTCAATTGTCACGCGAGGTCGGCGTCGCGCTCCCTCTGCACGACATCGCCGGACCTCTCCGCCCCCCTAGAGACGAGCAATAGGGAATTGAAGTGCTGGTCTTGTCAGCCAGCACTTCATGAGTTAATTCTCTGTTTGGGTTTAGCCATGTGGTGCTGATCACACCACATGGCTACTTTACATATTGTTTGGACAGCTTGCTCCGCCTCAGGTCATGTGATGCTGGCCACATCACATGATCCTGGGCGGGCTATTTAAAGATGGCAACTGCCTCACTCAGATGCCTGTGATTAGCGTTACTACTTTGATCAGTGCTTGTGCGACCTAGTGTTTGATTGCTGTTTGACCCTGACCTTGGACTTGGACTTCGACCTCTCTTTGCTTCACCCCCGGTATTGACGTTATCTCCTGTGCATGACCCGGCTTGCTGACTATTCTGATATTGTGTTTGTTTCGTCTGTGTTTGTCTCTCCAATTGTTCCCTGTTCCTCCCTGTGCACTTATACAGAGCAGGGACCGTCACCGTGGTTGTCCGCGGCCGCCTAGGGCCGACTGAGGCAAGCAGGCAGGGAGAGAACGGGGGGGTTTTCAGTACAGGGCGCACCTTCCCTTGTCTCCCCCGTGACAGAATCACAGGCCATACTAAATGGAGCCGTTGCGAATTCTCACGGATCATATAAGTGACATGGCTCAGATGATCCAGGATCTGGCCGAGAGAATCCAACACCAGGAGCAGCTGCAAACTGTACCCGCAGCCGCTCCCTCCATTATTGAACCCTATATAAGGTTGCCCGATCGGTTTGTGGGTAACCGAAAGACTTTCCGTTCTTTCCAGGAAAGTTGCAAATTATATTTTCGTTTACGCCCACACTCCTCGGGTTCTGAGCAGCAGCGGGTAGGAATAATTATTTCCTTGCTGCAAGGGGATCCGCAGGAGTGGGCTTTCTCATTGCCATCTGACTCCCCATGTCTGTTGTCTGTGGAGGCCTTTTTCCAGGCCTTAGGTCTTTTGTATGAAGAACCAGACTGGGCCACTGTAGCAGAAACTCAGCTCAGGAACATTCAGCAAGGAAACCGCCCAGTAGAGGATTACTGTGCAGAGTTCAGGAAGTGGTGTGTCTCCTCTGGGTGGAATGACCCAGCTTTGAGAAGCCAGTTTAGGGTGGGGCTGTCAGACCAACTCAAGGATCTTCTGGTTTGTTATCCTACTCCTGACTCCCTAGAGACGACCATGACTTTAGTTATTAAGCTGGATCGACGGGTGAGAGAAAGACAGAGGGAACGATCAAATACTCCTCAAGCTGTCGTCCTGCCTGAGTTTCCTCCTCTGAGTCCACCTCCTGCCAAGGTCCCGGAGTCCATGCAGTTAGGAGGTATCCTGAGAAACCAAAGACGTTTAAAGGGAGCCTGCTTCTACTGCGGTGAGGTGAACCACTGGCTCCAGCAGTGTCCAAAACTTCCGCCCTCTAGGAGATCTCCGGTGGGAGGTAAGGTAACCCCAGCAGTGGTAAGGAGAAAGATTTTAGTACCCATCTCCATTGCATATGATCAATTCAGGGGTTCTGGAAAGGCTTTTGTTGACTCTGGTTCTGCTGCTAATTTTATTAATTTTGATTTTGTACAGTCTGTGGGTTTACCGATGGTCCCTTTAAGGGAGGGTATTCAAATTATCGCCCTCGACTCCACTCCCCTAAATAATGGGAGGATCGAGTTCTGTACTCCTAGTGTGACCCTGACGGTTGGGATTTCGCATTCCGAAAAATGTGTTTTTGGGTTTTAAAAAATTTACCTGCTGACCTAGTTCTTGGTTTACCTTGGTTGCAGGACCACAATCCTGTAATCAATTGGTCAACAGGTGAATTAGAAAAATGGGGGCTGAATTGTGACAAGTGTTGCAAATCTGTATTGCAGTTGGGAGGTACTACTGAGTCTCCTTTCTTACCTGAGTACATCAAGGATTTTTCGGACGTTTTCTCCATGTCCGAGGCTGAGTTCCTCTCTCCTCACCGGCAATATGATTGTGCCATCGATATTATTGAGGGGTCCAGATATCCCAAGGGCCGTATCTATAATCTCTCTACTCCAGAGCGTCAGTCTATGAGGGATTATCTCAAGGAGAGTCTGGCCAAGGGTCACATCCGGCCTTCTGTTTCTCCCATGGGGGCAGGATTTTTCTTTGTCGGGAAAAAGGATGGAGGGTTGAGGCCCTGTATTGATTACAGGGAACTCAATAAAATTACTGTTAAAAACAGGTACCCCGCTGCCCCTTATTCCTGATTTGTTGAATCAGGTTCAGGGTGCTTGTTGGTTTACTAAGCTAGATCTGAAGGGGGCGTACAACCTGATCAGAATCCGTGAGGGTGATGAATGGAAAACTGCCTTTAATACCCCGGAGGGTCATTATGAGTACCTAGTAATGCCCTTCGGGTTAAGTAATGCTCCTGCGGTGTTCCAAAATTTTGTCAATGACATTTTTAGACCATTTATTGGAAAATTTGTAATTGTCTATATTGATGACATCTTGATTTTTTCTACAGACTGGGAGAGTCACGTATCCCACACCAGGCAAGTGCTGGAGGTGTTGCGTGAGAACAAGTTGTTTGTCAAAGGGGAGAAGTGTATCTTTGGTGTTCAGGAAGTGACCTTTTTGGGATACATTCTCACCCCTTTTCCTTCAAAATGGACCCGGGTAAGGTACAGGCCATTGTAGAGTGGGTGCGACCTTCCTCTCTGAAGGCGCTCCAGCGATTTCTGGGTTTTACTAATTTCTATCGGAAATTTATCAAAAATTTTTCTGTTATAGCCAAACCCATTACGGATTTGACCCGCAAGGGAGCTGATTTAGTCAACTGGTCCCCTGCAGCTATTGAAGCGTTTGAAAAGCTAAAGCGGTTTTTTGTTGATGCTCCTGTGCTGATCCAGCCTGATCAAAATAAGCCGTTTGTAGTTGAGGTGGATGCATCTGAAGATGGTGTGGGGGCAGTACTGTCCCAGGGGTCTTCCACCTTAACTAATCTCAAGCCATGCGCCTTCTTCTCCCGCAAGTTCTCTCCTGCCGAGAGAAACTATGACATTGGTAATAGGGAGTTACTAGCAATCAAGTGGGCATTTGAGGAATGGCGTCATTTTTTAGAAGGGGCATTACACCGCATTACGGTCCTCACGGATCATAAGAATTTGATGTTTCTGGAATCTGCTAAGCGATTGAATCCCAGACAGGCGAGGTGGGCTTTGTTCTTTACTCGTTTTGACTTTTGTGTTACCTTCAGACCCGGAAGCAAGAACATTAAGGCCGATGCCTTATCCCGAAGTTTCCAGGCGTATCAGCCTCCTGATGTCCCTCCTGAGCCCATCCTGCCAGCTGACATCATCGTAGCCGCTACCTCATCTGATCTCGCTTCTGAAATCGTGGCAGGACAACATCTTGCTCCCACTGGTACTCCCAATGACAAGTTATTTGTGCCAGCTCATTTGCGGTTGCGACTGCTGGGTGAGTGCCATAGCTCTGTTTTATGTGGACATCCTGGTATCAATGCCACCAAGGAGTTGGTCTCTAGGCAGTATTGGTGGTCGTCAATCTCCAGAGATGTTCAGGCTTTTGTAACTGCGTGCAATACTTGTGCCAGGTCCAAGAATCCCAAGACTCGGCCTATGGGTGAGTTGCGTCCATTACCCATACCTGATAGACCCTTGGTCACATCTGTCCATGGACTTCATCACGGATTTGCCATGCTCTGAGGGTAAAACCGTGATTCTTGTAGTGGTGGACAGATTCAGCAAGATGTGTCACTTTATTTCTTTGTGTAAATTACCCTCTGCAAAGGTTTTGGCTTCCGTATTTATGGACCACATAGTTAAACTACACGGTGTTCCTGAGAATATTGTTTCTGACAGGGGGGTGCAGTTTGTGTCTAAATTCTGGAGGGCCTTCTGTAAGAAGATCGATATTTCCTTATCCTTTTCGTCAGCCTTTCATCCAGAGACCAATGGTCAGACTGAACGTCTTAATCAGTCCGTTGAGCAATATCTCAGATGTTATGTTGCTGATAACCAGCATGTGTGGGCCAGATTCCTGTCTCTGGCCGAGTTCGCGATTAATAACCGTGTGAATTCGTCTTCTGGGGTATCGCCGTTTTTCTGCAACATGGGGTTTCATCCGCGCTTTGGCTCTTTTTCTCCAGCTGTTTCGGCGGTCCCAGAGGCCAATGCTCTCTCTCAGGAACTGTGCACAGTTTGGGCACAGGTTCAGTCGAACCTGGAAAGAGCCCAAAGGATTCAAAAAACTAAGGCCGATAAGAAACGTTCTAAGGGTGTGAATTTCAAGGTGGGGGACATGGTATGGTTGTCAACTAAAAATCTACGTATGAAAGTACCATCCTATAAGTTTGCGCCTCGCTTCATTGGTCCATACAGGATCACCAAGGTGATCAATCCGGTGTCGTTTGAATTGTGTTTACCTGACTCCCTTCGTGTTCACAATGTTTTTCATATGTCTTTGCTTAAGCGTTATGTTGCTCCCGCTGGTCCAGAGGAACTGCCCCCGCCTCCGGTCGAGGTGGAGGGACAAGTGGAGCACGAGATTCATAGAATAATTGATGTTAGGAAGGTCCGGAATTCCTTCCAGTACCTTGTACACTGGAGGGGATTTGGGCCTGAGGACAGATCTTGGGTACCGCTGAGCAGGATGCATGCAGACGCACTTGTTAAGAGTTTTCATCGACAGCATCCCGATAAGCCTGCTCCCGCTGGTAAGGGTCCGGTGGCCCCTCGTGAAGGGGGGGGTACTGTCACGCGAGGTCGGCGTCGCGCTCCCTCTGCACGACATCGCCGGACCTCTCCGCCCCCCTAGAGACGAGCAATAGGGAATTGAAGTGCTGGTCTTGTCAGCCAGCACTTCATGAGTTAATTCTCTGTTTGGGTTTAGCCATGTGGTGCTGATCACACCACATGGCTACTTTACATATTGTTTGGACAGCTTGCTCCGCCTCAGGTCATGTGATGCTGGCCACATCACATGATCCTGGGCGGGCTATTTAAAGATGGCAACTGCCTCACTCAGATGCCTGTGATTAGCGTTACTACTTTGATCAGTGCTTGTGCGACCTAGTGTTTGATTGCTGTTTGACCCTGACCTTGGACTTGGACTTCGACCTCTCTTTGCTTCACCCCCGGTATTGACGTTATCTCCTGTGCATGACCCGGCTTGCTGACTATTCTGATATTGTGTTTGTTTCGTCTGTGTTTGTCTCTCCAATTGTTCCCTGTTCCTCCCTGTGCACTTATACAGAGCAGGGACCGTCACCGTGGTTGTCCGCGGCCGCCTAGGGCCGACTGAGGCAAGCAGGCAGGGAGAGAACGGGGGGGTTTTCAGTACAGGGCGCACCTTCCCTTGTCTCCCCCGTGACATCAATATACATTACTCTGATTTTGCAGATTACAGAAATACCCTATATGTGGTGGTAAACTGCTCTATGGGCATGTGTCATGCTCTGGTGTGGGGGAGGGGGATATTCCACACCAAGCACAGGAGGAAGGGGGGGGGAGGAAATGGGATTAGGCCTGGAACTAGTGAAGGCAGATGGTCACCTCCTATTGAAACCCTGACTCCAGTCCTGGCTTACTAACAGTATGAACAGGCCTAGAAGGTAGGCGAGTTCATTCGCTGGAAACCTGGGACCCTAACTGTCCCTGAAGGACCCTGAAGCCAGTGACTGGAATGAGACAAACTGTTCCTCCACCAACCTGAACGAACAGTAGTCTACCCTCAGGCCCAAAAACCAAAACACAGGGAAGATATACACAAATAAATGAAAGGGAAAGAAGACACTTAACTGTCATGAAGATAATGGCAGCAATGGGATCTCCACAGAGAAATACACACCAGCAGACCACAGAAAGTATAAACCGCACAGCATGGTGGGAGAAGCAACACTAAATGGACAAAGATAATTGATAAAACACCTACACCTGAAGGGGAGGGTGTGGTGAATGCCAGCAACAAAATAACCAAAGGAGAACCTGTCAGTTTAACTCATGGGTTGCAAATCTGACATATCTCCTGACACCTGTCGCAGGAATGTCCATGACAGCATGTGGCAGTGGTCAGAAGGAAAGGAGCACCATATGGATTTTGGAGGCCGATTTTGATAGAATGATTTTTGGGCACCATTTTGTAAATAAAAGACCCCGATGTACCCCTACAGTGGAAACCCTTAAAAAGTGACCCCGTTTTGGAAACTACACCCTTCAAAGAATATATTAAGGGGGTACTGACCACTTTGACCCCCTAAGCGCTTTACAGAATTTGGAAACACTTGGCTGTGAAAATGAAAAGTTTCATTTCTTCCATTAAAATTCTTCCAATTTTGTTTTAGCCCCAAATTTTTCATTTTCATAAGGGGTAACAGGAGAAAAACCACCCCATAATTTGTTACCCATTTCCTCCTGAATAAGGCAACAACCCATATGTGGTGGTAAACTGCTGTAGCGGCACATGGCAGGTTCAGAGCAAAAGGAGCGCCATATGGACATGGCAGATTTTGATGGATTGGTTTATGGGTACCATTGGTTTTTATTTTTTGAGTTATTTTCTTATGTGGGGGCTCATTTTTTTGTGGGATGAGGTGACGCTTTCATTAGTACCATTTTGGGGTACATAAGACTTTTTGATCGCTTGGTATTAGACTTTTTGTTAGTCAACGTGAAAAAAATGGCTGTTGCTGGCATAGTTTTTAAAAAAATGTAAAATAATTATAAAATTTATAATAAATAATTTTACAGTATTCACCTGAAGGGGCATATCATGTGATATTTTTATAGAGAAGGTTGTTATGGATGCAGCGATACCCAATATGTCTAACATTTTTATTTTTAAGTTTTACAGAGTAAATTAATTTTTGAACAGAATGAAATCTTGTTTTTGTGCTGCCATTTTCTGAGAGCCATATTTTTTTTTATATTTTTTAGCCAATTGTCTTAGGTAGGGTCTCATTTTTGCGAGATGAGATGATGGTTTTATTGGCATCATTTTGGAGTACACATTAGAGATGAGCGAGCGTGCGAGCGCAGGGGAGCTGAGCGGTACAGTGCTCGTTACGAGCACATTCGCTCATCTCTAGTACACATGCTTTTCTTATTGCTTGATATTACACTTTTTGTGAAGGAAGGTGACCGAAAAATGGCTGTTTTGGCAGTGTTTTTTTTTTTTTACTGCATTCAACTGGCGGGTGGATCATGTGATATTTTTATAGAGCCAGTTGATACGGATGCGGCGATACCTAATATGTCTACTTTTCTTTTTTTCCCTATTTTTTACAATTTTTTTTAAACTTTATTTTGGGAAAAGGACACTTTTTTACTTGAAACTTTTAATCTTTTTGTAAAACTTTATTTTTTTTTACTTCTTTTTTCACTTTATTTTTTTGTCCCACTCTGGGACTTCAACTTTTGTAAGTCTGATCCCCTTTACAATACTTCTGTATTGTAATGAATTGGCTGTAAGTGTATTACACTTATAGCTTCCTGCCTGTGAGATTCCAGGAGGCTGGATCTCACAGGTTAACAGGCTAAGAGCATTGCAGGGATCCAATGGCTCTTCCCTCATGCTCCACACATTGCATGTGCTGCGGTCAGCGCTGACCGCAGCACATCAAAGGTTAATGCGCCGGCATCATTGTTTTCACCGCTGCCGGCGCATACAGCTGGGGTCCGGCTAACGGGAACATTCGGTCCCCTTCAGCTGATCAGGCGGGCACGGCTCCTGCACCCACCCAATCAGTACGTAGTACTATGGCACGTAGTACTATGGCTCTGAGCGGCATGGCTCTGAGCGGCAAGTCACGTCCCCCAGCGCCGTACTATTATGGCACTGGGCGTGAAGGGGTTAATTGCGTAAGTCTTTCCTTATAAGATCCTGCACTTGCTTATTTATTTTCTGCATTTATATACCACTCCAATATTTTGCGCTTTACAGATATTAGCATCAAGCTGTCCTTAATTGGGGCTTACAATCTAAGTTCCCTATCGGTTTGTCTTTGGCATGTGGGAGGAAACCAGAGTACCTGGAGAAAATCCATGGAAACACAGGGAGAATATACAAACTCCATGTAGATGTTGTCCGTGGTCGAATTCGAACCCAGGACCCCAGTGCTTCAAGGCACCAGTGCTAACCACAGAGCCACCATTATTGTCATTAAGGATTTCTTTCAGCTTATTTACACCAATTGTTCCTATGAATAGGACAATGTCCTTTATCCATGTGAAGAAGTTCAATTCTTTGAAGTTTTGCCAGTCAGACTCAGCTTTATGTGTATTCAGACCCTTTGGCAATTCACAGTAGACTGCATTGCCTATCCCACTCTCAGTTAGAAAAGTAAAGAAAATGTTTACATGACACAGTGTGGAAACAGTGTGCCTCCTGAATAAATTTGGGGCTTGGGGCTACTCCTGAGAGCACTGTGAAATTGGACCCCTTGCTTTCATCCTTTAACCCCAGTACAGGGGTCTGGACTGCTGCAGGGGCCACCAAGCCACTATCTTAAGCATTAGTCTCCGTTCAGAGGATGCTTCCCTGGGCAGGTCACAAGACACTAGTGCATGGCACAAAGGAGACAGAACAGACTATGGTCAGTGGACAAACTGAGGTCAGGACAGGCATAGTTTGTCCTGTTTGGCAGTCACACAATAGGCCAGAGAAGTTAGAACATGGTCAATATGGGGATCAGGCAGAATTCAGGACAGGCAGCACAAGGTTAAACCTGTAAACAGGCAAAGATCAGGCATGGGAAACTAGAAAAATATAAAAGCATACTGTACCCTCGCAGGTATGTGAGGTAATTTAGAAGGCAGTCATTTAGCAGTCTTAATAAAGCCCCTGTGCTGGCGGTAGAGCGCTAAAGATATGTACAGTCATGGCCAAAAGTTTTGAGAATGATACAAATATAAATTTTTACAAAGTCTACTGCGTCAGTTTTTATAATGGCAATTTGCATATACTCCAGAATGTTATAAAGAGTGATCAGCTTAACAGCAATTACTTGCAGAGTCAATATTTAAAAGGACCAGCTAACATCGTTTCAGTGATTGCTTCATTAACACAGGTGTGGGTGTTGATGAGGACAGGGCTGGAGATCAATCTGTCATGATTAAGTAAGAATGACACCACTGGACACTTTAAAAGGAGGCTGGTGCTTGGCATCATTGTTTCTCTTCTGTTAACCATGGTTATCTCTAAAAAAACACGTGCAGTCATCATTGCACTGCACAAAAATGGCCTAACAGGGAAGAATATCGCAGCTAGAAAGATTGCACCTCAGTCAACAATCTATTGCATCATCAAGAACTTCAAGGAGAGAGGTTCCATTGTTGCCAGGGCGCCCAAGAAAGACCAGCAAGTGCCAGGACCGTCTCTTAAAAGTGTTTCAGCTGCGGGATCGAGCTACCAGCAGTGCAGAGCTTGCTCAGGAATGGCAGCAGGCAGGTGTGAGTGCATCTGCACGCACTGTGAGGTGAAGACTCTTGGAGCAAGGCCTGGTCTCAAGAAGGGCAGAAAAGAAGCCACTTCTCTCCAGAAAAAACATCAGGGACAGACTGATATTCTGCAAAAGGTACAGGGAGTGGACTGCTGAGGACTGGGGTAAAGTCATTTTCTCTGATGAATCCCCTTTTCGATTGTTTGGGACATCTGGAAAACAGCTTATTCGGAGAAGACGAGGTGAGTGCTACCACCAGTCTTGTCTCATGCCAACTGTAAAGCATCCTGAAACCATTCATGTGTGGGGTTGCTTCTCAGCCAAGGGAATTGGCTCTCTCACAGTCTTGCCTAAAAACACAGCCATGAATAAAGAATGGTACCAGAATGTCCTTCGAGAGCAACTTCTCCCAACCGTCCAAGAGCAGTTTGGCGATCAACAATGCCTTTTCCAGCATGATGGAGCACCTTGCCATAAAGAAAAGGTGATAACTAAATGGCTCAGGGAACAAAACATAGAGATTTGGGGTCCATGGCCTGGAAACTCCCCAGATCTTAATCCCATTGAGAACTTGTGGTCAATCATCAAGAGACGGGTGGACAAACAAAAACCTACAAATTCTGACAAAATGCAAGCATTGATTGTGCAAGAATGGACTGCTATCAGTCAGGATTTGGTCCAGAAGTTGATTGAGAGCATGCCAGGGAGAATTGCAGAGGTCCTGAAGAAGAAGGGTCAACACTGCAAATATTGACTTGCTGCATTAACTCATTCTAACTGTCAATATAAGCTTTTGTTACTCATAATATGATTGCAACTATATTTCTGTATGTGATAAAAACATCTGACAAACACACATAAAAACCAGAGGGCAGCAGATCATGTGAAAATATAATATTTGTGTCATTCTCAAAACTTTTGGCCATGACTGTAGATGCATCACATCCAGTGCTGCTTCTAAATGTAAGCCAGCCTAATAGCCAGCTTCCACACCATGCCCTCTATTTTAGACCTGGTGTGAGGAGGGAGAAGTCACAGATTGTGCTGCAACTGTTGAGCTCCAATATGCGACTAACATATGCCTTATATGGGCATATTTCAGGTTAATAAATGACCACCTTAATCTTTTTGCTAATGACTTTTGGGAAAATTATGAAATTCATTGTACAGTACCATACAAAATATAACTTATCCAATAGACCAAGTATATCCTGCTACCAATCTTTAAGATAAACTTTTACCAGAGGGGATTGACGTTATTGTTTTATAGCCTATATCTATACACATTTTTAATCTGCAGGCTTTAGTTTATTATGATATATTTTTTTCACATAATAATGCAATCTATTATAATAGTTTCCAGCAATTTCAGAATTATATTGAGAACTTCACCCTTGAATGATATTGTAACACCTACATTTTGAGAGTGAAAATGACTCTTCATTATTTAGCTTAAATAAACTTTGTTAAAAAAAATTGATTAATAAAATATACTGTTAAATATTCTACAAAGAAATAAAATATTTTAACATCCTAAGTACTTATAATATAGTGTGATGTTCATCATAAGTTCATTACTCAGTAAAACAGCAAAGACTGATTCTTAACTGTGGTTATATTTCACTGGCAATAATGGACACAAACTGAATAAAATATTCAAAAGACATTTCATGTGAAATACATATTTTAATATTTAAGTCATTTCCTACATTTCTGGCAGACATCTGGTCCAATTTGTAATTTTTCTAAAGGTAGTTTCTTGAAGCAGATAATGGCAAATAAAATGGAAAAATGCAATAAAATGGCATGTTACATGGTACAAGTTATAATAAAGTATATAATCATGCACAGCAGTTATATTTTAAAATCCTTAATGGGGTATTTCAGTTACATTATGGTATCCCCTATCCTCAGGATAGGGAATAACTACTAGATTGGGGGGGGGGGTCTGACCACTAGGCCTCCACAGATAATGAGAACACAGGCCCCATATCCCCTGCAGCTGAAATGAACTGAGCGGCCGGTCTGGCATGTGTACAGCTGCTTCCTTCATTTCTTTTGGAATTCCTATACAAATGAACCACTGGGACATCTAATAGTTATCCCCTGTCCTATGGATAGTGGATAATTTCACGTAATCAGGAATACCACTTTAGTAAATGCATGAGACACTGTACTCCTTCTGTGTATGTACAACCTTCGTGCCTATGCTATCACTAGCCAATTAAGGCAGTAACTGTCAGGAGTTCACCTCACATCACAATATAGGGCTATACTGGGAGAGTTACCATGCTGAGCAAATAAGCCCCGGCTACTGGACCTTGTCAGTGTGGCTATAAACCAAGCTAATCAGGTTTTTGTCCCTGTGTCCAATCCTAGAGCTAGACAGAAGATTTAAGTCAGCTGTTTCCTATCATTATTGCCTTTGATTGTGTTTGTCTTCTCTAGGCTCTGTACTGCGTGACTACTATAGACTTGTCAGTGTTAAGAGATGTGGGGCATGTTTTTTTTTTACTATCCTTGTGGCTGCTGATTCTGCTCACATCTACTCTACTGGTATCGACTTTGGCTAGTCTCTGGATTTTTCCTTTTGTGTACTGCATTAATCGTGTTTTTCTCACCTGGTTTTTGACCCTGCTACCTGACTCCTCTTTTACCTCTCTGGTCATTCTGAAAGGTCTGCTATTAGAGTGTCTGAAACTGGATTTTGTTATCAAGCTCCGCATATGTATTGTCTGAACTGTGTCCTGAAATTTATTATGTAGATTTTGCATGTTCTCTGCCTGTTTGTCCTCAGTCTTCTTCTGTCAATGTTTTGCCTTGGATTTGCTTGTGTCCTTCCAGTTCTCTGTCTGGTTCTGTCTATGATCTTGATTGTGCTTCCGATGCCTGTCACTGGTGGTTCTGACCCAGTGTGTCAGCTGCCAACTAAACATGTACTGTTGCAATAAGTAGCGGTCTGGTGGATCTCTGTATTGAAGTTAAGGGGTGAAAACCAGGGTATTGCCAGTATAACACCCTCAGGTCTAGCCCAAAGTCAGACTAGTTAGTTGGCAAAGTGGTTCCACATCCGTTGTTACCCATAAGTATTTATCATCTGCATTGGCTTGATAACAGAGATAGCCTACCGCTGGAATCCCCACTAGAGATGAGCGAATCGAAGCTGACAAAGTGGAATTCATTAACGAATTTCATGGAAAATTTGATTCACAACGAAAGCGAAGTAGTAAACACCCACAATGCGATCACATGAAGACATGTAGCCAATTAGCAGCCAGCCAGGTCCTGTGATGTCACAGCCCTATAAATAGCTCTGCAGCGCTGGAATCCGCCATTTGCTATTGATTTTAGATCAGAGACAGACGTCAGCAGAGATAGGGCAAGTGACAAAAAAATAAAGAAAAGAAATGAGGAGATCAGGGATAGATAATCTGAATTGCAGGGATAGGAGAGGGACAATTTCTAGACATAATCCATATGGGATTATTAGGCAGTGAAATCGTTATTCTGGTACACTGAGCAGCAGTGAGTGGGCATTAGGGTTAGCCTGTTATACAGCACTGAACTCTGTTCTAAAGGCTGTTTTGGGGTGCTTTATTCAAAGAAGCACCACTAGTGTCGCTTTATGCAGTGCAGTAAGAGGGTCAGAGCCTTGTTTGGGGTACATAAAAAAAAACAAAAAATAATAATAATTTTTTTTTTTTTTTTTTTTAAATATCTGTTGGGTTGTGTTTGGGGAAAAACATATATTTTCCGTGAATGGCAGCTTGCAAATGTGAAAGAAATAGTTGCAGCATTATTCGCCATACAAATAGATAAGCGCCATATAGTGCTAAATTCTTCAGTGTACTTGAATTGCCAAAAAAACGGAGAATCTGTGTTTGTGGGGTTGTTAATTTTAAATAACTATTTGCGGCGTTATTCGCCATCCAAACAGAAAAGCGTGATATTGTTCTAACGTAGTCAGTGAAGTTGACTTGCCAAGTAAACAGGGAATCCGTGTTTGTGGGGTTGTTCGTTTTAAATAACTATTTGCGGCGTTATCTCCCCATCCAAACAGAAAAGCTAGATATTGTGCAAACATAGTCAGTGAAGTTGACTTGCCAAAAAAACAGGGAATCTGTGTTTGTGGGTTTGTTCATTTTAAATAGCTATTTGTGGCGTTATTTGCCATCCAAAAATAAAAGCCTGATATTGTTCTAACGTAGTCAGTGAAGTTGAATTGCCCAAAAAACCAGTGAATCCGTGTATGTGGGGTTGTTCATTTTAAATAACTATATGCGGCATTATTTGCCATCCAAAAAAAAAAGCGTGATATTGTGCTAACGTAACGTAGTCATTGAAGATGACTTGCCAAAAACAGTGAATCCGTGTTTGTGGGTTTGTTCATTTTAAATAGCTATTTGTGGCGTTATTTGCCATCCAAAAATAAAAGCCTGATATTGTTCTAACGTAGTCAGTGAAGTTGAATTGCCCAAAA
Organism: Rhinella marina; assembly: GCA_900303285.1. Taxonomy (NCBI): domain Eukaryota; kingdom Metazoa; phylum Chordata; class Amphibia; order Anura; family Bufonidae; genus Rhinella; species Rhinella marina. The sequence continues at coordinate 12,457 of ONZH01000664.1, read as the reverse complement.
AACCAGTGAATCCGTGTTTGTGGGGTTGTTCATTTTAAATAACTATATGCGGCATTATTTGCCATCCAAACAGAAAAGCGTGATAATGTGCTAACGTAGTCAGTGAAGTTGACTTGCCAAAAAAAAACTGTGAATCCGTGTTTGTGGGATTGTTCGTTTTAAATAACTATTTGCGGCGTTATTTACCATCCAAAAATAAAAGCGTGATATTGTTCTAACGTAGTCAGTGAAGTTGAATTGCCCAAAAAACCAGTGAATCCGTGTATGTGGGGTTGTTCATTTTAAATAACTATATGCGGCATTATTTGCCATCCAAAAAAAAAAGCGTGATATTGTGCTAACGTAACGTAGTCATTGAAGATGACTTGCCAAAAACAGTGAATCCGTGTTTGTGGGTTTGTTCATTTTAAATAGCTATTTGTGGCGTTATTTGCCATCCAAAAATAAAAGCCTGATATTGTTCTAACGTAGTCAGTGAAGTTGAATTGCCCAAAAAAACAGTGAATCCATGTTTGTGGGGTTGTTCATTTTAAATAACTATATGCGGCATTATTTACCATCCAAACAGAAAAGCGTGATAATGTGCTAACTAGGGATGAGCGAACTTTTAAAAAGTTCGGTTCGGTTCGCTTCGGCGAACTTTCTTGAAGTTCGGATTCGTACGAACCGAACCTAAAACGAACCTTGCTATAACGGCTGAATAATTGCTTCTACAATAATGGGAGTCAGATAGGGTACAGTTTCGTTTACTTGCAGTTTCTATTACAATGAAAAAAGTGGAAAAAATCCAAGTGAATTCAACAACGGCGATGCAAAATATACGCATATTTGAGAATCTACACTAATGCGTACGATAATGCGAACATTCCCGCACAAATAACGAACATACAGTCTAGCGTTGTCAAAGGTACGCTACTTAACTAAATGAATATGTACGAATTAGCGTACGCATACACTGCGTCTGCGAACATTCCTACACAAGTAACGAACATACAGTCTAGCGTTGTCAAAGGTACGCTATTTAACTGAATATGTACGCATTAGCGTACTCATACACTGCATCTGCGAACATTCCTACTCAAGTAACGAACATACAGTGTAGCGTTGTCAATTGTACGCTACTTAACTGAATATGTACGAATTAGCGTACATTCTCAATAAATATGCGTATATTTTGCGTCGCCGTTATTTTAACCAGATTCGTTACGAACTTTGTCAAAATTCGGTTCGGTGACGAACCAAACTTTTGGGAAAGTTCGTAACGAATCTGGTTCGTTACGGTTCGGTTCGCTCATCCCTAGTGCTAACGTAGTCAGTGAAGTTGACTTGCCAAAAAAAAACTGTGAATCCGTGTTTGTGGGATTGTTCGTTTTAAATAACTATTTGCGGCGTTATTTACCATCCAAAAATAAAAGCGTGATATTGTGCTAACGTAGTCAGTGAAGTTGACTTGCCAAAAAACTGTGAATCCGTGTTTGTGGGTTTTTCATTTTAAATATCTAATTGCGGCATTATTCGCCATCCAAACAGAAAAGCGTAATATTTTGCTTATGTAGTCAGTGAAGTTGACTTGCCAAAAAAACTGTGAATCCGTGTTTGTGGGGTTGTTCTTTTAAATAACTGTTTGCAGCGTTATTCGCCATCCAAACAGGAAAGCGTGATATTGTGCTTCCTTAGTCAGTGAAGTTGACTTGCCAAAAAAACAGGGAATCCATGTTTGTGGGGTTGTTCGTTTTAAACAACTATTTGCGGTGTTATTCGCCATCCAAACAGAAAAGCGTGATATTGTGCTAACGTAGTCAGTGAAGTTGACATGCCAAAAAAACATTGAATCCGTTTTTGTGGGTTTGTTCATTTTAAATAACTATTTGTGCCGTTATTCGCCATCCAAACAGAAAAGCGTGACATTGTACTAACAGAGTCAGTGAAGTTGACTTGCCAAAAAAACAGTGAATCCGTGTTTGTGGGTTTGTTCATTTTAAATAACTATTTGCGGAGTTATTCGCCTTCCAAACAGAAAAGCGTGAAATTGTGCTAACGTAGTCAGTGAAGTTGACTTGCCAAAAAAACTGTGAATCCGTGATTGTGGGTTTGTTCATTTTAAATAACTATTTGCGGCGTTATTTGCCATCCAAACAAAAAAGTGTGATATTGTGCTGACGTAGTTAGTGTAGTTGACTTGACAAAAAAACAGTGAATCCGTGTTTGTGGGTTTGTTCATTTTAAATAACTATTTGCAGCATTATTCGCCATCCAAACAGAAAAGCGTGATATAGTGCTAACGTAGTCAGAGAAGTTGACTTGTCAAAAAAAAAGTGAATCCGTGTTTGTGGGTTTGATCATGTTAAATAACTATTTGCGGTGTTATTCGCCATCCAAACTGAAAAGCAAGATATTGTGCTAAAGTAGTCAGTGAAGTTGACTTGCCAAGAAAATAATGAATCCGTGTTTGTGGGGTTGTTCGTTTTAAATAACTATTTGCTGCGTTATTCGCCATCCAAACAGAAAAGCGAGATATTGTGCTAACGTAGTCATTGAAGTTGACTTGCCAAAAAACTGTGAATCCGTGTTTGTGGGTTTATTCATTTTAAATATCTAATTGCGGCGTTATTCGCCATCCAAACAGAAAAGCGTAATATTTTGCTTATGTAGTCAGTGAAGTTGACTTGCCAAAAAAACTGTGAATCCGTGTTTGTGGGGTCGTTCTTTTAAATAACTGTTTGCGGCGTTATTCGCCATCCAAACAGGAAAGCGTGATATTGTGCTTCCGTAGTCAGTGAAGTTGACTTGCCAAAAAAAACAGGGAATCCGTGTTTGTGGGTTTGTTCATTTTACATAGCTATTTGCGGCGTTATTTACCATCCAAAAATAAAAGCGTGATATTGTGCTAACGTAGTCAGTGAAGATAAATTGCCAAAAAAACAGTGAATCCGTGTTTGTGGGGTTGTTCGTTTTAAATAACTATTTGTGCCGTTATTCGCCATCCAAACAGAAAAGCGTGATGTTGTGGTAACGTAGTCAGTGAAGTTGAATTGACAAAAAAATTGTAAATCCGTGTTTGTGGGTTTGTTCATTTTAAATATCTATTTGCGGCGTTATTCGCCATTCAAACAGAAAAGCGTAATATTTTTCTTACGAAGTCAGTGAAGTTGATTTGCCAAAAAAACAGTGAATCCGTGTTTGTGGGGTCGTTCTTTTAACCCTTACACTCCCAGCGCTGTACATGTACGGCGCTGGGGCGATGCGGGCACATGGCGCCCGCTCGCAAGTGCGGCGGGCGTCATGGCCGGCAAGTCTCTGCTGTTTCTAACATCAGAGACTTGCCGCTACTTACCCGATCGGCGGCGTCTTGCTGGGCCTTTAGATGCCGTGATCACACGTGATCACGGCATCTAGTTGCGTCTGAATACGCATACGCTTCCGGGTGGTGTACAGATGCCCCGAGTGGCCAATCGGGGTGTCTGTACACCATATGAAAACTGTAATCCTCGTTGGTTTACAGTTACAGTTTTCAAAGTGCAATTCTTATTCTGGGCACTAGATGGCAGGCCAGAATAAGAAATGAACAATTCTTGGATTTATCTCAGTCTAGTAAATCCCTGATTGCTCATAAAGAAAAAAAACCCACAATATATTAGCTCATATTTGAGCTTTAAAATAGTCAAAAAAAATTAAAAAATGTTTTAAAATATATATAAAAAATATATAAAAGTTCAAATCACCCCCCTTTCCGTATAATTAAAAAATAAATACCTAAATAACAATAAATATAGACATCATGGGTATCACCGTGACCGAAAACGCCTGTAGTTTTAAAATATAAAAAAAAATTCCAATACGGCGAATTGTGTGGCGGAAAAAAGCGTCCAAATGGCAATTTGCCGTTTTTTTTCGCTTTTTTTTTCTAAAAAAAATTAAATAAAAAATGATCAAAAAGTCATACACACCCCAGAATAGCATTAATAAAAACTTCAGATCGCCCCGCAAAAAATGAGCCCCCATACAGCTCCGTACACATAAATACCAAAAAGTTATAGGGGTCAAGATATGACAAGGAAAAAAAAAAGGCAACTTTCTAATTATTTTATAACTATCAAAACGCAGGAAAAACTATACATATTAGGTATTGCCGGATTCGTACTGACCAGTTGAATGAAAGTAACTGGTCAGTTTTAATGCAAATCGAATGCTGTAAATAAGAAACCCGTAGAACTGTAGCGGAATAGCGTTTTTTTTGCAATTTCACCCGATTTGGAATTTTTTTCCCGCTTCCCACCACACCATATCAAATATTAAATGGTGGCGTTGGAAAGTACAACTTGTCCTGCAAAAAACAAGCCCTCATACAGCTATGTGAACAGAAAAATAAAACAGTTATGGCTGTTTGAAGGCATGGAGCGCAAAACGCATAACCGAAAAAACCTCCGGGACTGAAAGGGTTAAATAACTGTTTACGACGTTATTCGCTATCCAAAAAGAAAAGCGTTATATAGTGCTAACGTAGTCAGTGAAGTTGACTTGCCAAAAAAACAGTAAATCTGTGTTTGTTCTTTTTAAATAGCTATTTGCGGCGTTATTTGCCATCCAAAAATAAAAGCGTGATATAGTGCTAACGTAGTCATTGAAGTTGACTTGCGAAAAAACAGTGAATCCGTGTTTGTGGGTTTGTTAATTTTAAATAACTATTTGCGGCGTTATTCGCCATCCAAACAAAAAAGCGTAATATTGGGCTAATGTAGTCAGTGAAGTTAAATTGCCAAAAAAACAGTGAGTACGTGTTTGTGGGGTTGTTCGTCTTAAATAACTATTTGTGGTATTATTCGCCATCCAAACAGAAAAGCGTGATATTGTGCTAAAGTAGCCAGTGAAGCTGACTTGCCAAAAAAACAGTGAATCCGTGTTTATGGAGTTGTTAGTTTTAGATAACTATTTGCAGCGTTTTTCGCCATCCAAACAGAAAAGCGTTATATTGTGCTAACGTAGTCAGTGAAGTTGACTTGCCAAAAAAACAGTAAATCCGTGTTTGTGGGATTGTTCGTTTTAAATAACTATTTGCGGCGTTATTTGCCATCCAAAAATAAATGCGTGATATTGTGCTAACGTAGTCATTGAAGTTGACTTGCCAAAAAATTGTGAATCCGTGTTTGTGGATTTGTTCATTTACAATAACTATTTGCGGCGTTATTCGCAATCCAAACAGAAAAGCGTGATATTGTGCTAACGTAGTCAGTGAAGTTGCATTGCCAAAAACAACAGTGAATCCGTGTTTGTGGGTTTGTTCATTTTAAATATCTATTTGCGGCGTTATTCACCATCCAAACAGAAAAGCGTGATATTTTTCTTGTGTAGTCAGTGAAGTTGACTTGCCAAAAAACAGTGAATCCGTGTTTGTGGGTTTGTTCGTTTTAAATAACTATTTGTGGCGTTATTTGCCATCAAAAATAAAAGCTTGATATTGTGCTATTATAGTCATTGAAGTTGACTTGCCAAAAAACATTGAATCCGTGTTTGTGGGTTTGTTTATTTTAAATGACTATTTGCGACGTTATTCGCCATCCAAACAGAAAAGCGTGATGTTGTGCTAACGTAGTCAGTGAAGTTGACTTGCCAAAAAAACTGTGAATCCGTGTTTGTGGGGTTGTTCGTTTTAAATAACTATTTGCGACGTTATTCGCCATCCAAAAATAAAAGTGTGATATTGTTCTAACCTAGTCATTGAATCTGACTTGCCAAAAAACTGTTAATCCGTGTTTGTGGGGTCGTTCTTTTAAATAACTATTTGTGGCATTATTCGCCATCCAAACAGAAAAGCGTGATGTTGTGCTAATGTAGTCATTGAAGTTCAATTGCCAAAAACAACAGTGAATCCGTGTTTTTGGATTTATTCATTTTAAATATCTATTTGCTGCGTTATTCGCCATCCAAACAGAAAAGCGTGATAGTTTGCTTACGTAGTCAGTGAAGTTGACTTGCCAAAAAAACTGTGAATCCGTGTTTGCGGGGTCGTTCTTTTCAATAACTGTTTGCGGCGTTTTTCGCCATCCAAACAGAAAAGCGTGATAGTGCTAACGTAGTCAGTGAAGTTGACTTGCCTAAAAACAGTAAATCCGTGTTTGTGGGTTTGTTCGTTTTAAATAGCTATTTGTGGCGTTAATTGCCATCCAAAAATAGAAGCTTGATATTGTGCTAAGGTAGTTATTGAAGTTGACTTGCCAAAAAACAGTGAATCCGTGTTTGTGTGTTTGTTCATTTTAAATAACTATTTGCGGCGTTATTCCCATCCAAAAATAAAAGCGTGATATTGTGCTAACGTAGTCAGTGAAGTTGACTTGCCAAAACAACAGTGATTCCGTGTTTGTGGGTTTGTTTATTTTAAATAACTATTTGTGGGGTTATTCGCCATCCAAACGGAAAATCGTGATATTGTGCTAACGTAGTCAGTGAAGTTGACTTGCCAAAAAAACAGTGAATTTGTGTTTGTGGGGTTTTTCGTTTTAAATAACTATTTGCGGCGTTATTCGTCATTCAAACAGAAAAGCGTGATATTTTGCTTATGTAGTCAGTGAAGTTTAATTGCCAAAAAAACAATGAATCCGTGTTTGTGGGGTTGTTCTTTTAAATAACTATATGCGGCGTTATTCACCATCCAAACAGAAAAGCGTGATATTGTGCTAAAGTAGTCAGTGAAGTTAAATTGCGCAAAAAAGAGTTAAAACATGGTACTGGGCTCGTTCCTTTTACATCGATAGTTGCAGCGTCAGTCGCTGTAAAAAAAGAAAAAAAAAGAAAAAGCTTACATTTTGGGTTGTTTTTTAGCAAAAAAAAAAACTTCCTCGGCGAAGTTTAATTGGCCAAATAACATTTTATGTTTTTTTGCGGTTGTTCATTTTAACTTAGTATTTTTGGCGTCATTCACCATCCAAACAGAAAAGCGTGATATTGTGCTGATGTAGTGAGTGAAGTTGAATTGCCCAAAAAAGAGTAAAGATGTGGTTCTGGGCACGTTCCTTTTACATCGATAGTTTCAGCATCAGTTGTGATTTAAACAAAGTGTATAGTGCTGTGCAGTAACCCATTGTACTGCAGTTCAGTAACCCATTGTTAACACACTGTGTAGGTGACGATATTTCTGAAAGAAATAGTTAAGCCGTTGTGCAAGGCAGTGAGCAAAGTATAATTTTTGGGGGTATTGTACATTTTATTTTATTTTAAAAAATTTTAAGAAACAGGATGTCAAACAGAGAGGTGACAGGTAGAGATGAGCGAGCACTAAAATGCTCGTTATTCGAGACAAACTTTTCCCGATGCTCGGGTGCTCGTATCGAGTAACGAACCCCATTGAAGTCAATGGGAGACTCGAGCATTTTTTGCAGGGGACCAAGGCTCTGCCTAGGGAAGGCTGGGTAAAAACCTGGAAACCTCAGAAAACGATGGAAACACCATGGAAATGGACAGGAAACAGCAGGGGCAGCATGCAGGGATGCCTCTGAGGCAGCCTAATCCCACCATTACCCCAAATTCTCCTGCAACAGTCTGGTGGTTACCCTCATGGCAATTGTGCTCACCCAGTAAAGGCGAGGCACATGCCCATCACATGTTAGGTAAGCACCCAACTAGGTGCAACAAAGGTCCATCACCCATGCCCATGCTGGCACTGCTCTCCTATCCCCAGCCACATGATGCAGGCATAAGCCTGACACAGCATGGCGGTGACACCAACAAGTGACCAAGTTAGATGAGGTAGCAGGTGAGCCACCCAAAAATTTAGCCTGACGCAGCATGGTGGTTACAACAGAGTGACCGAGTTAGACTGAGTTAGCAGGAGGTGAAGCACGGATGGTAATTCGAAGGAGGAGGAGAAGGGGTTGGAGGAAGAGGCATAGTAAGTCTGAGAAACCGTGAGCGAGGTAGGCCCCACAATCCTCCAAGTGGGCAGTACATGAGCGGCCCCAGGGTCAGACTCGGTCAGAGTGACCGAGCTACACGACGGTAGCAGGTAGAGCACATAAAAAATTTAGCGTGGCCCTGTATTTGGACGTTGAGGGCTTGAGCATGTAGGTGGGCTGAACTTTTTTTCTGCTTGCGCTCCAACGTCTGCTGTAATGACAGCTGAATGTTGCGCAGGGACACATTGGTGGGCAGTGTGGAGGATCATGGAGGCGAAGGGGTGGTTTTCCGGTGGGAGGCGCTCGTGCCGGGGTCCTGGGCTGGGGGTTGACTCGCAGAGGCAGCGAGTGATACAGGGGAAGGAGCAGTGGTGTGACCCGCATGAGGGGAACGGACGGCCGTGGTTCCATAGTGTTTAGCACTCGTATACCTGCGTAAGCTGGTGGTGGTTAGGCTGGTAGTGGTGGAACCCCGACTTAAAAATTTGGCATCAACTGGTACGGCTGTCAACATTGAGCTTGAACTAGTGGGGCATGTCTGGTATCGATTCTTCTCAGTTTAAAATCGTATACGTCCCCTATCTTGGGACCATATATTTCATGGATTTTTCGAACACGGAAAAGGAAAAAGAGCTTGCTCTGGCCAGGGGAGTGTATTTTCTACTGCAGCTAAGGGGACGTGTCCATGCTCTGCCTATGACAGGTCAGGAGCCAATTAAAAGGAGAACCAAAAAAATCAGTATAATATCTAATACGTCCCCTATCTGGGTAAATTGTTTGGAGAGAGGGCCTTTAGGTGGGGGCAGGCTGGGGGGAAGGAGGTTGAGCTGGAAGAGCCAGAGGAGTGCCCCCTTGGCTAGTGTGTGTGGTGGTGACAACAGCCTGATGGAGTTCGAATGACAACGCAGGACCCCTACTTAAAAATTTAGCATCAACCAGTACGGTTGTCAACTCTGAAATTTCTCAAGTGGGGCATGTGTTGTATGCATTCTTCTCAGTTTAATACCGTATACGGCACCTATCCAGAAAAATAGTTTGGAGAGAGAGAAAAAGAGGAAAAAGAAGTATTTTTAAAAGTGACGTTCAGTAGAGATCAGTTAAAGAGAAAGAAAGGATTTTATGAAATGGATTTGTATCACTAAGAGCAAAAGAACCTATTTTTTTACGTGACGTGCAGTATAGATCACTTGGAGATAAAAAGGGGAATGTGTAGACTTGGGCTGCTATAGTGCAAACCACTATGGTGGTGACAACAGAGTGAGCGAGTGACATTGCGATAGAAGGCGAACCACATAAACATTTTTCGTGGCCCTGTATGGCGGCAGTGACAACAGAGTGACTGAGTTAGTATGCGGTAGCTGGTGAAGCACCCAAAAATTTATCCTGACACAGCATGGCGGTTACACAACCAATGACTTTGTCCGACTGAAAATGCAGTGAAATGGCTTTTGTTGAGCCTCCAAAAAATTTTTTCTTTTCGGAGTAGATAAAGTCGACCCTCAGCAAAAACTTTTTTTTTAAATGTCGGTACTTGCGCCTCCTGAAAAATTGTTTTGGACTGTCTGTTTGACGCTCCTGAAACATTGTTTTACACTGTCTGTAGTTGACTCTGCGGAAAAATTGTTTGGAGAGAGGGCCTGTAGGTGGACCTCCGGAAATATTGTTTAGAGAGAGGGCCTGTAGGTGGACCTCCGGAAAAATTGTTTGGAGGGAGGGCCTGTAGGTGGACCTCCGGAAAAATTGTTTGGAGAGAGGGCCTGTAGGTGGACCTCCCGAAAAATTGTTTAGAGAGAGGGCCTGTAGGTGGACCTCCGGAAAAATTGTTTAGAGAGAGGGCCTGTAGGTGGACCTCCGGAAAAACTATTTAGAGAGAGGGCCTGTAGGTGGACCTCCGGAAAAATTGTTTTGAGAGCGGGCCTGTAGGTGGACCTCCGGAAAAATTGTTCAGAGAGAAGGCCTGTAGGTGGACCTCCCAAAAAATTGTTTAGAGAGAGGGCCTGTAGGTGGACCTCTGGAAGAATTGTTTAGAGAGAGGGTCTGTAGGTGGACCTCCGGAAAAATTGTTTAGAGAGAGGGCCTGTAGGTGGACCTCTGGAAAAACTATTTAGAGAGAGGGACTGTAGGTGGACCTCCGGAAAAATTGTTTTGAGAGCGGGCCTGTAGGTGGACCTCCGGAAAAATTGTTCAGAGAGAGGGCCTGTAGGTGGACCTCCCGAAAAATTGTTTAGAGAGAGGGCCTGTAGGTGGACCTCCGGAAAAATTGTTTAGAGAGAGGGCCTGTAGGTGGACCTCCGGAAAAATTGTTTAGAGAGAGGGCCTGTAGGTGGACCTCCGGAAAAATTGTTTAGAGAGAGGGCCTGTAGGTGGAACTCCGGAAAAATTGTTTTGAGAGCGGGCCTGTAGGTGGACCTCCGGAAAAATTGTTCAGAGAGAGGGCCTGTAGGTGAACCTCCGGAAAAATTGTTTAGAGAGAGGGCCTGTAGGTGGACCTCCGGAAAAATTGTTCAGAGAGAGGGCCTGTAGGTGGACCTCTGGATAAATTGTTTAGAAAGAGGGCCTGTAGGTGGACCTCTGGAAAAATTGTGGCAAAAGAGTGCCAGTTGGACCTCTAAAATATTGTGTTTTTTGGGTCAGCGTTAGGCAAAGACAACAAGGAGGAGGAGGAGTAGGAGGAATAGAGAAGAGGAATCGGATACATAAGTAATGTTAATCTTTAGCTGCTTTCCCCCCGGAGGAGATTTGAATTCCGGTGAAATCCAGGCTTTGTTCATTTTAATAAGCGTCAGCCTGTCAGCGCTGTCAGTTGACAGGCGTGTACGCTTATCGGTGATGACGCCACCAGCTGCACCGAATACCCGCTCTGACAACACGCTAGCGGCAGGGCAGGCCAGCACCTCCAAGGCGTACAGCGCCAGTTCAGGCCACATGTCCAGCTTTGAAACCCAGTAGTTGTATGGAGCAGAATGATCGCTACGGACGTTGGTATGGTCAGCTAGGTACTCCCTCACCATCTTTCTGTAAAGCTCACCCCTACTTTGCCTAGACTGAGGACAGGTGACAGTGTCTTGCTGGGGTGACATAAAACTGGCAAAGGCCTTGGAGAGCGTTCCCCTGCCAGTGCTGGACAAGCTGCCTGCTCGCCTCCTCTCCCCCGCTACTTGGCCCACAGAACCATGCCCTCTGCCACTAGCGGCGTCAGATGGGAAGGATTGTTTCAGCTTGTGCACCAGGGCCTGTTGATATTGATTCACTCACATACTCCTTTCCTCTACAGGGATGAGAGTGGAAAGGTTCTGCTTGTACCGTGGGTCCAGGAGAGTGAACACCCAGTAATCGGTGTTTGAAAAAATGCTTCTAACGCGAGGGTCACGGGATAGGCAGCCTAACATGAAGTCTGCCATGTGCGCCAGAGTCCCAACACGCAAGAATTCCCTCTCCTCACTGGCCTGACTCTTCATTTCCTCCTCCTCCTCCTCCTCCAAGTCCTCCTCTTCAGCCCATACACGCTCAAGAGTGAAGAAGGACTGAGCACTGGTACCCTCTACTGTCTCGCCTACATTCTCCTCCTCTTCCTCCTCATCCTCATCCCCCTCCTCCTATACGCGCTGAGAAACAGACCGGAGGGTGCTCTGGCTATCAAGCGACATATCTTCCTCCACCGTCTCTTGTGACAAGCGCAAAGCATCCAACTTCATGCTGAGCAGTGAGTTTTTCAACAGGCAAAGCAGCGGGATGGTGAGGCTGATAATGGCGGCATCGCCGCTGACCATCTGTGTTGACTCCTCAAAGTTGCTCAACACCTGGCAGATATCAGACATCCACGTCTACTCCTCATTGTAGACTTGAGGAATCTGAGTGACGGGACTACCAGTTCTGGTGGAAGTTGACATCTGGCAGTCTACAATGGCTCTGCGCTGCTGGTAAACTCTGGATAACATGTTTAATGTCGAATTCCATCCTGTGGAAACGTCGCACAACAGTCGTTGAGCGGGCAGTTGTAGGCGGCGCTGCGCTGCCCTGAGAGTGGCAGCTTCTGTGGTCGATTTGCAGAAATGCGCACAGATGCGGCGCACCTTGGTGAGCAAATCAGACAGATTGGGGTATGTCTTGAGGAACCGCTGAACTATGAGATTGAACACGTGGGCAAGGCATGGCACATGTGTCAGTCTGCCAAGTTGCAGAGCCGCCACCAGGTTACGCCAGTTGTCACACACAACCATGCCTGGCTTGAGGTTCAGCGGTCCCAGCCACAGATCGCTCTGCGCCGTGATGTCCTGTAACAGCTCTTGGGCGGTGTGCCTTTTGTCACCTAAGCTCAGCAGTTTGAGCACCGCCTTCTGGCGCTTACCCACGGCACTGCTGCTGGGCCTAGAGCTACCGACTGAAGGTGCCGTGCCCACGGATGGTAATTCGGAGGAGGAGGTGGAGGAGGAGGAGGGGTCGGAGGAGGCATAGTACGTCTGGGAGACCGTGACTGAGGTAGGCCCCGCAATCCTCAGTGTGGGCAGTACATGAGCGGCCCCAGGGTCAGTCTCGGTCCCAGCCTCCACCAAGTTAGCCAATGTGCCGTC
>ONZH01000663.1:0-53890 GCA_900303285.1 Rhinella marina | reverse complement strand
TACATCCAGTATAATACAGCGCCCATACCTCTTACATCCAGTATAATACAGTGCCCCATACCTCTTACATCCAGTATAATACAGCGCACATACCTCTTACATCAGTATAATACAGCGCCCCATACCTATTACATCCAGTATAATACAGTGCCTCATACCTCTTACATCCAGTATAATACAGCGCCCATACCTCTTACATCCAGTATAATACAGTGCCAGTATAATCATACCTCTTACATCCAGTATAATACAGCGCCCCACTTACATCTTACATCCCGTATAATACAGCCTCATACCTCTTACATCCAGTATAATACAGGCCCCATACCTCTTACATCCAGTATAATACAGCGCCTCATACCTCTTACATCCAGTATAATATAATACAGCGCCCATCCTCTACATCCAGTATAATACAGCATAGTAACACAGCGCCTCATACCTCTTACATCCAGATAATACAGCGCCCATACCTCTTACATCCAGTATAATACAGCGCCCCATACCTCTTACATCCAGTATAATACAGCGCCCCATACCTCTTACATCCAGTCATAGTATATACGCGCCATACCTCTTACATCCAGTATAATACAGCGCCCCATACCTTCTTACATCCAGTATAATACAGCGCCCCATAACCTCTTACATCCAGTATAATCACAGCGGCCCATACCTCTTACATCCAGTATAATACAGCGCCATCATAACATCTTACATCCAGTATATAATACAGCGCCCCATACCTCTTACATCCAGTATAATACAGCGCCCCATACCTCTTACATCCAGTGACGTCTCCTCGGATGTAGATCTTCTCTTTCCTCATCTTCTCCTTTCAGACCAGACGCCATTTTTCAGCCATTTCTCATCTCTGCAGTTTGACAGAAAAAAATCTTAGTTTACTACTTTTCCATCATCCTCCCGTCTTCTGGACAAATCATCCTACCACCCCCTGTACTGTGCCACTAGTACCACACAGAGAGTGCCATTCAATAACTATTGGCACAGTGTCCTAAAATAACTGCGCCCAGCAAATAGTGTCCCTGACAGTAATAGTGTAAACATAACGTCCCCCAGAAATAACTGCGCTGATACTGTGCCAGGGTGCCCCCACAGTAATAGTGCCCCCAAAGTCCCAACTAATAATTCTATGCCAGAGTGCACTTGTCAGTAATAGTGCTCCCAACAGTACTAATGTCCCCACTGTGCCCCAGAAGTAATAATGCTTCCAATGTGCCAGTAAGAAGTGCCCCAATAATGTGCCAGTAAGAAGTGCTCTCCACCCATAGATGCCCCCCAAATTATGTGCCAGTAAGAAATGCCCCCAGTGCCCCCATGTGCCAGTAAGAAATGCCCCCAGTGCCCCCATGTGCCAGAAAAATGCCCCCATGCCATAAATAAATGCCCCCAGTGCCAGTAAGAAATGCCCCCAAGTGCCCCATGAGCCAGTAAAAATGCCCCCAGTGCCAGTAAAAATGTCTCCAGTGCCAGTAAAAATGAACCCATTGTGCCAGTAAAAATGCCCCTGTTGTGCCAGTAAAAATGCCCCCATTGTGCCAGTAAAAATGCCCCCAGTGCCCCATGTGCCAGTAAAAATGCCCCCAGTGCCAGTAAAAATGCCCCATGTGCCAGTAAAAATGCCCCCAGTGCCAGTAAAAATGCCCCCAGTGCCCCATGTGCCAGTAAAAATGCCCCCCGTGCCAATACAAATACCCCCATTGTTCCAGTAAAATTCCCCCATTGTGCCAGTAAAAATACCCCCAGTGCCCCATGTGCCAGTAAAAATGCCCCCAGTGCCAGTAAATATGCCCCCATTGTTCCAGTAAAAATTCCCCATTGTGCCAGTAAAAATGCCCCAGTGCCAGTAAAAATGCCCCCAAGGCCAGTAAAAATGCCCCCAGTGCCCCATTGTGCCAGTAAAAATGCCCCAGTGCCAGTAAAATGCCCCCAGTGCCCCATTGTGCCAGTAAAAATGCCCCAGTGCCAGTAAAAATGCCCCCAGTGCCAGTAAAAATGCCCCCATGTGCCAGTAAAAATGCCCCCAGAGCCAGTAAAAATGCCCCCAGGGCCCGTAAAAATGCCCCCAGTGCCCCATGTGCCAGTAAAATGCCCCCAGTGCCAGTAAAAATGCCCCCAGTGCCCCATGTGCCAGTAAAATTGCCCCCAGTGCCAGTACAAATGCCCCCAGTGCCCCATTGTGCCAGTAAAATGCCCCCAGTGCTAGTAAAAATGCCCCCATGCGCCAGTAAAAATGCCCCCAGTGCCAGTAAAAATGCCCCCAGTGCCCCATGTGCCAGTAAAATTGCCCCCAGTGCCAGTTACAAATGCCCCCAGTGCCCCATTGTGCCAGTAAAATGCCCCCAGTGCTAGTAAAAATGCCCCCATGTGCCAGTAAAAATGCCCCCAGGGCCAGTAAAAATGCCCCCAGTGCCCCATGTGTCAGTAAAAATGCCCCCAGTGCCAGTAAAAATGCCCCCAGTGCCCCGTGTGCCAGTAAAAATGCCCCCAGTGCCAGTAAATATGCCCCCATTGTGCCAGTAAAAATTCCCCATTGTGCCAGTAAAAATGCCCCCAGTGCCAGTAAAAATGCCCCCAAGGCCAGTAAAAAATGCCCCCAGTGCCCCATTGTGCCAGTAAAAATGCCCCCAGTGCCAGTAAAATGCCCCCAGTGCCCCATTGTGCCAGTAAAAATGCCCCAGTGCCAGTAAAAATGCCCCAGTGCCAGTAAAAATGCCCCCATGTGCCAGTAAAAATGCCCCCAGGGCCAGTAAAAATGCCCCCAGGGCCCGTAAAAATGCCCCAAGTGCTTCATGTTCCAGTAAAAATGCCCCAGTGCCAGTAAAAATGCCCCCAGTGCCCCATGTGCCAGTAAAATTGCCCCCAGTGCCAGTACAAATGCCCCCAGTGCCCCATTGTGCCAGTAAAATGCCCCCAGTGCTAGTAAAAATGCCCCCATGTGCCAGTAAAAATGCCCCCAGTGCCAGTAAAAATGCCCCCAGTGCCCCATGTGCCAGTAAAATTGCCCCCAGTGCCAGTAAAAATGCCCCCAGTGCCCCCATTGTGCCAGTAAAATGCCCCCAGTGCTAGTAAAAATGCCCCCATGTGCCAGTAAAAATGCCCCCAGGGCCAGTAAAAATGCCCCCAGTGCCCCATGTGCCAGTAAAAATGCCCCAGTGCCAGTAAAAATGCCCCAGTGCCCCGTGTGCCAGTAAAAATGCCCCCAGTGCCAGTAACAAATGCCCCCAGGGCCCCATTGTGCCAGTAAAAATGCCCCAGTGCCAGTAAAAATGCCCCCATTGTGCCAGTAAAAATGGCCCCATTGTGCCAGTAAAAATGCCCGCAGTGCCAGTAAAAATGCCCCCAGTGCCCCTTTGTGCCAGTAAAAATGCCCCCAGTGCCAGTAAAAATGCCCCCAGTGCCCCATTGTGCCAGTAAAAATGCCCCAGTGCCAGTAAAAATGCCCCCAGAGCCCCATGTGCCAGTATAAATGCCCCCAGTGCTATTAAAAATGCCCCCAGTGCCCCATTGTGCCAGTAAAAATGCCCCGAGTGCCCCATGTGCCAGTAAAAATGCCCCCAGTGCCAGTAAAAATGCCCCCAGTGCCCCATTGTGCCAGTAAAAATGCCCCAGTGCCAGTAAAAATGCCCCCAGAGCCCCATGTGCCAGTAAAAATGCCCCCAGTGCCAGTAAAAAACGCCCCCAGTGCCCCATTGTGCCAGTAAAAATGCCCCGAGTGCCCCATGTGCCAGTAAAAATGCCCCCAGTGCCAGTAAAAATGCCCCCAGTGCCAGTAAAAATGCCCCCAGTGCCCCATGTGCCAGTAAAAATGCTACCAGTGCCCCATAAAAATGCCCCCAGTGCCCCCTTTGTGCCAGTAAAAATGCCCCCAGTGCCCCAATAGAGCTCCGGTCGGTGCTACAATAAAAAAAAAATTAACACTTATACTTACCTCCATGGTGCTGGCAGCAATGCGATGCAGGCCTCTTCCGGCCTGTGCCCCGCGCTGTACGGCTCAGGCGGCGCGATGACGTCATCGCGCCGCCTGAGCCGGCCTCTGATAGGCTGCAGGCCTAGTGCCTGCAGCCTATCAGAGGAACGGGCAGGGGAGACGCCTCTCCCTCCCCTGCCGCAGTACAATACAGGCATCTGTATCGCCGTCCTGAAGGATACAGATGACTATGGAGATGAGCGCTTCCACAATGGAAGCGCTCATCTCCCTCTGCCCCGCTGCCGCCCGCAATTATGCGCAGGGCCGCGCCGCACCTTCCTAATTGGCGGTGCGGCCCTGCAAGGGGGTACTGGACCGGCCGGCGGAGGGCAGCGGCCCTTCTGGCATTTGCCAGAAGTGCCAGATGTCCAGTCTGGCCCTGCTTCCCTCCTTATTCTTTCCCTACACTTCTATTGACCAATATATATATATATATATATATATATATATATATATATATATATGTTTGCTAAGTTTTTCTACCACTTTCCCCAGCGCCTGCAGACCTCTCTCCTTGCACTAAGTTCACTGGAAAATGGCTGAATCCAAGATGGCTGAGGCCATTCAAAGGACTGTGACATCACTGTGCTGGCTGGCGGCTGATTGGCTGCATGCATGGCATTTTGGGTGATCCCTCATTCCCAGAGTTCCTTGCTCCATGTCCTAACACGTGCAGCAGCCATTTTATGAAAAAAAATGTGATTCGTTACCACAAAGCGTGTGGAAATTCAGGTACGGTGCGAATCAAATATTTCCTTGAATTCGGATCAAATTCCACTTCGTCAGCTTAGATTCACGCATCTCTAATAATAACAGAGCTAAATCATACATCCAAATGGTCAGTCTATCGGTTTTGGTGTTAACTCCTTCAACCACTGTGGCATAGTGAGCTGCTGCAGTGAGCCTGCTCCATTCGCGGCGGGTGCCGACTGTATCATACAGTAGGCACATGGCTGCAATGACAGGGAACGGCAATCAGCTTCGGTACCATAGTACCAGCCGGAACCAAAGCCAACTTCGGATAGCTGTTTTAAAATGGTTTTCAAGTTTAAAGGGAACCTGTCATCAACTTTATGCTGACTGTACTGAGGGCAGCATAAAATAGTGACAGAAATGCTGATTTCAGCGGTGTGTCACTCATGAGCTAAAAGTGAGTGGTTGCTGAGAACCAGCATCATAATCATTGCAGACCAGGCCTTGAAAAGAGTCAAATCTACCTGAGAAGAATCATGGTTATTCCTAATCTCCTGCTCTCCCCGCCCATCTGCTGATGATTGGCAGTTCTCTCCTAGAGAGAAAGGGAGAAAACTGGGTAGAAGCCTGTCAGTCATCAGCAGGTGGGCAGGGAAAGCAGGAATTCATGAATAACCATGACTCTTCTCATGAAGATTTGACTCTTTTCCAGGCCTAGTCTACAATGTTTGTGATGTTGGTTCTCAGCAACCACTTACTTTTAACTTATAAATGACAGACCGCTGAAATCAAATCACCTGTCTCTACTTTATTCTGCCGTTAGTATGGGTAGCATAAAGGTGATGACAGGTTCCCTTTAAAAATCAAAAGCCGAAGTTATTCATCGAAGTCTTGCAAGACTTCTGTGCTAACAAATTTCACCTCACTGGAGGCCAAATATTTTAATGCTCAAAGTAGACGGGCTCCATACATACAGCTCTATTTGTTCAACACTAATCTTCATGATAGGTTTATCATGGGAATTACATTATCAGGGACCAATTGTAACAGTCCCTTATTTGCTACTCTGCCATGGACAGACTGAGCATGGGTGCAGTAAGCCTTGTGGGACTTTTCAGAAGACTTGCTCTCTCTTCTCTTATGTTGAAGGAGAGAGAAACTTTATCTGAGACAGATCCGGTTCTGGCATTTTATGTGATTGATATTATATTGTACAGTGTATCCACTGGCATAGCTATAGGGGTCGCAGAGGTCGCAATTGCGACCGGGCCCCCTAAGCCAGGGTGGCCCACAGGACCCCCCTTGCCAGAAGTGCTCTACTAATTGCCTATTTTTTCATTTTATAAGATGCAGTGCATCTTATAAAGCTAACACTAATGAGCGCTTCCATATTGCAAGCGCTCACTAGCCTGCAGAAGGAGGGGGAGAGAAGTGCTGCCAGACCTGTACTCGGTAAAGCCTAGAAATGTATTGGCTTATTTGAGGTCGTGACATTCTGAGATCATGTGACCTCTTCTTCCCGCCCCTTATAGACTGTGTCAGATACAGGAGAAGAGCTGTAAGGAGAAGCAGAGCAAAAGCAGCACTGCAGCGTCCAGAGCAGAGAGAGTGCAGGCAGGTCTGCAGTGGTCAGTGATTTCTGGTGAGGGGGCTGGGGGCTGTATTTTTATGTAGTTTGTAGTGGAGTATATAAGGGGGTCTAAGAGCTGCTGGAAGCTCTTATAAAGTCAACTGCAGTTACATAACTCATCATACGTCACCTTGCAAAGTATTTTTAACTACTTAGTGCCCCCCTCCGCACTGTGGATTTTGCCTCCTCTGTGCCCTCTACACATGGTGCATTTTGCCTCCTCCGTGCCCCCTCCATACTGTGGTTTTGCCTCCTCCACGCCCCCTCCACGCAGTGGGTTTTGTCTCCTCTGCGCCCCCTACACAAGGTGGGTTTTGTCTCCTCTGCGCCCCCTCCACAAGGTGGGTTTTGTCTCCTCCGTGCCCCCTCCACACAGTGGGTTTTGTCTCCTCCGTGCCCCCTCCACGCGGTGGGTTTTGCCTCCTCCTTGCTCCCCTTCACAGAGCGTTTTTGCCTCCTCTGTGCCCCCTCTACACGATGCGTTTTGCCTCATCTGTGCCCCCTCCACACAATGCGTTTTGCCTCCTCAGTGCCCCCTCCACATGGTGGTTTTGCCTCTTCTGTGCCCCCTCCACACTGTGGTTTTGCCTTCTGAGTGAACTATAGTCCACACACAGATTTTTGCGATAGGCGATACCTCTAATCCCATCCATTCTCCTCTGTGCTCCAGCACAATAAGAATGTCCACTTATTGCCATCTACAAGAGTGATGTGCCTTAAGGTACATTCACACGTCTGCAAGTGTTTTGCGGTCCGCAAATTGCGGATCTGGAAAACACGAAAAATAGCCATGTGCAGACCGCATTTTGCAGACTGCACATGGCCGGAAACTATGATAGAAATGCCTATTCTTTTCCGTGGCTGCGGACAAGAATAGGACATGCTCTATCTTTTTTGCTGGGCCATGGTGTGTTGCATCTTTTGCGGCTCCAATGAACTGAATTAGCCTGCACCGATTCCTCGAAATTGCGGATTGGATGCTGGCCCATTCACACGGACATGTGAATGGACCCTTAGGGTAAATGCACGTGATCAGGACTGCGTGCGGAAAATCCGGAAAATTTCCACAATAACCTGCCCCTTTAACAGTGACCTCCACAACAGCCACCCCTTTAATAGTGACCTTTACAGTACCCCATCTCCTTAACCGTGATTTCCACAGCACCCGCCCCCTTAACAGTGGCCTCTACAGCAATATGCCCCTTAAAATTGACCTCCATAGTGGACCATCCCCATAACTGTGACCTCCACATCAGCCTGCCCCTAGGGTGGCCAGAAGTCTGGTTTTAGGCTGGACAGAATGGTTTTCAGACTCCCTATCATTTTTTCAATCCCTGTCAGCTGCAGAGTGAGAGGGGTTGTGGCCTAACCGAATACCGAATATGAGGTGTCACTTAGCTGGACCTGGGAGTGGGGTTTTTAGGTCCTGTGACCTCCAAAGCACTCTGCTCCCTTAATAATGTCTTCGACAACACCCTGCACTTACAGGAGTGAAGAAAAATGGCTGTGTTGATATGGAAACCTGGTGTAAAATTGTGTGTATGTGGAGACTAAGGACGTGCAAGCTTCTAATAGCTGATAAGGGACATGTGACCGTGTATATAACAGTTGGGATATGAAGAGAAAGACCTGCAGGCTTCTATTTGCTAATGTAGGTCATATTTGCATTTTTTGGAAATATCTCAGGAACGGTACATCCTAGAGAGCTGAGACCTGGTCTAAAACCTCCCAGACACCTAATGTACCTGTGTGCCAAATTTTGTGATTGTAAATGTGACGGTGCGGATTAGGGATGAGCGAACCGAACCGTAACGAACCAGATTCGTTACGAACTTTCCCAAAAGTTCGGTTCGTCACCGAACCGAATTTTGAGAAAGTTCGTAACGAATCTGGTTAAAATAACGGCGACGCAAAATATACGCATATTTGAGAATGTTCACTAATGTGTACACGCATTTTATGAATTCATACGCATTAGCGTACGCATTAGTGTACATTATTAAGTAGCGTACCTTTTACAGCGCTAGATTATATGTTCGTTACTTTAGTAGGAATGTTCGCAGACGCAGTGTATGAGTACGCTAATGCGTACATATTCAGTTTAGTAGCGTACCTTTGACAACGCTAGACTGTATGTTCGTTATTTGTGCGGGAATGTTCGCATTAGCGTACGCATTAGTGTAGATTCTCAAATATGCGTATATTTTGCGTCGCCGTTGTTGAAGTTAATTGTAATAGCAACTGCAAGTAAACGAAACTATACCCTACTAGACTCCCATTATTGTAGCAGCAATTATTCAGCCGTTATAGCAAGGTTCGTTTTAGGTTCGGTTCGTACGAATCGAACTTCACGAAAGTTCGCCGAAGCGAAGCGAACTTTTCAAAAGTTCGCTCATCCCTAGTGCGGATTCCTTTAGTGGACATACTCAAATACGTACATGCATACACACATACACTAAGATTTATATATTAGATACCAGACTTTTGGTTGCGGCATGATTTCGGAAATCAATAAAGAGAAAAAAAAAACTGTTTCAAAGTGTTAAAAGAAACTTTATTACAGCAGAACTTGAGCCTAACAGAACAATATTATACAATCAAATTATTATTAGAGACTAATTAAAAAGCAAGATCAGTTAACAAAAGTTTGTTGCTGGGTTCCATAAATTACCCATAGATTTTTCCACACTAAATGTAAATGAATTAAAAATTCACCTGGCCTCTTAGGGCAGCCACAGGACAAGCGCTAATTGCTACAGGTGTAGTAGAGTTAACACACATGCTTTCTGAGACGTGTTATCTGAACTAGATGCGTTAAACAAACACCTTCAATTGCTTTTCAATGGCTTTTGTTTCAGATAATGCAATGAGTTACTTTGTTATAAAGAAGCTGTAAAGATAGCCTGGATGACAATTCCTTCAGACTTAAGATGACAGAGCCATATCCATTATCACTTTTCTAAAGCCTTTCACACGAGCGGCAGTCCGGATCCGTCAGGTGAACCATACCATATACAGACATACATACACACAAACACATACATACTTACATACTCCAGGCAGGCAGGCCGCACGTCTTCACGCGCTGTAGGGAATCGTCATAGCAGCGCGCCTCCTGGGCATGAAGACGTGCGGCCTGCCTGCCTGGAGTATGTAAGTATGTATGTGTTTGTGTGTATGTGTGTGTATGTCTATATGTCTGTCTGTCTGTCTGTATGTGGTTACGGATCCGTCCTGAACTCCATTGAAAGTCAATGGAGGGCGGATCCGTTTACCATGTTGGTCACACCAAACGGATCTGTCCCCACCATTGACTTGCATTGGGGGTCATTCCGGATCCGTCTTGGTGCGGATGCCTGGACCGGAGAGAAAGCCGCAGCATGCTGCGGTTTGTTCTCCGGTCTGAAGATGGAACGGAATGCTTTTAGGAGCGCTCCGTTGTCTTCAGTTCAGTTTTGTCCCCATCGACAATGAATGGGGACAAAACTGAAGCGTTTTTTTCCGGTATTGAGCCCCTATGACGAAACTCAATACCGGAACTTAAAAACGCTAGTGTGAAAGTAGCCTAAGTCTTTTATACTGGATGGGATCACCAAATGAGCATCAGACAAGAGGGATGGTAGAGAATTCCTAGGTCTCCAAAGTGGTGGCGGCTCCAAGACTCACTCCCCATGTTTGGCTTGACACGAAGGTTCAACATCAGAGACCACCACCATAATTAGTATAATGAAGTGGAAGCAGTCTACATGGCTACTCCAGGCACAGCACCATACAGCTACTGTAGGTTACATTTAGCTCCATTCACTCGATTGGAGGGAGTTAAAGTATCAGTCAACAGTTGTGGTGCTCCAGTGTGCCTATGGCCCATTTATCCTGCTGATCAGTGAAGATCCCAGACCCCAATCTATCATATCTTGATGAACTTCCTATGAATTTTACCTCATCAAGCTACTACTTCTATGTTCTCTCTGGTTTCTGGATCTTTCCTTTGGAATACAAAACTAGTTGCTTTCTGAAGGACCTTTGACATCTGATTTCTCAGTTTAGCTGTTCTGTAGATAAGGAAGGAAGAATGTAAAGTTGGGAGAAATCCCAAGAAACTGTAAACCCATGGAAGGCTTGTAGAGTAAAAAAAGTAATAAAAAGAACACACAAAATGACCAATGAAGTATATAGTATTATATATGAAAGTGAAGGACAGAAGTTTCATTGCCGAGTAGTATGTCTCCAAATTGATGGTTAAGTTACCACTCGTCTTCATCCTTCTTGTGTGATGATACAATGAGGTGAAGAGGAGGATGGACGAGATGTAAAAGAACAGCAATGGGAAGAAGATTCCTATGCTAAAATTGTAAAAATAATTAAAATTAGGGATATCCATGAACAGATTATCCATGGTTGTATTGTATGTTTCACCTTTGGTCTTCTCACTGATGGTGACGGAAAAGGGTATAAAACAAAAAAGGGCAGAGAGAAGCACTGAGGCTCCAATGAAATAAATTGTCCTCTGTACAATCACCCTCCTCAGATACAGGAACAGTCTGGTCTGGAGGTTGGAGATCTTCAGACAGAAGACGATGGAGAGCAGAGTCGTCAACCAAATATTGGCATAAGTAACAAAATCATAAACCGCATCCATTATAGCCAGAGATACAAGTGAAAGCATGGTACTCAGGTAGATCGTGTCCATAACTACAAACATAATATCAACACATTGCATGAAGATTCTTGAAAACCCGAGAGAAATGACAACGTGATCAACAGGAGTCACCGATCTTCCTTTCCACCAGTCGTTGATATTCACAGTTATAATAAATAAATGTATCACCAGTCCAGCTATGAAAGCGATCAGTGCTAAGACCAGAAGAACCAGATGCTGGACTTCGGTATAACCCTCAGAGGAACCAGCCATCTCTCCTGCACTATGAGGTTACTGATAACTCACTGAGTTTTCACCAAAGGTTTAATTACTAACTTTTTTTTTTCATGTATTCAAATGCTACAAAATTTACAACGAAAATGCAAACCACATCCCATAGACACTGAGTCGGCACAGGTCTACAAATGCAAAGTAGATCACATAACAAAGCAGGAATCTTTTATATCTGGTTTTAAATTAAAGTAGAGTTTACCTTTAGTTTGTAATTACATGATATTAGTTATCAAGTACTAATCCTGAGTTACATCCTGTCATTCCTTTAAATGATAAAGTAAACATAACATTACCACAATAATAATGGCATAATAAAAATTAAAAATGTAAAATGTAAAATGAAAAATTACCAGTAATTTGTAAGATCTAAACTAGTCCAGCCGCTCATTTTATTATGTGTATACAGTGGCAAGATCCAAACAAACCATGAACCAAATACATACGAATACATGACCTATCTGTCTGTTTATTTCCAAGTTAAGCAAATTCTTAGTTAACTAAATAACTAATTTAACAACCATATTTTTCGCCCTATAAAACACACTTTTTCCCCTAAATTGGAGGTAAAATGCCAGTGCGTCTTATGGTGTGAATACTAATGAGCGCTGTCATAACAACCATAGTGACCACCTTAACCAACCCTCCCCCCCAAAAACAAACAACCAAAAAAACAACTAAAAATGACTGGGCCCACAGCAACTTTTTTTTTTTTTAACAAATCTCTTTTTATTGTTTTTAGACAAGAAGAAATAACATAGTACAGCAATGAAATGAATTCTGTAACATTTGGATAGAAATAACAGTTCTCTGGAAGAAAAGCATTAATTGCAATATATAGGGAATAGGAAAAGGAGGTTACAGGTAACGAGAAAGGGAAAAAGGATGGGAGGGAGGGAGGGGGGGGGAGGCAGGGTAGGGGAGAAGACTGGGAGAGGGGGGGAAAGGAGGGGACCACAGATAGTAAATAAAATCTTCATGTTGAGGCAACAAGACAAGTGTGGGTTCAAGTATTATCAGGTTAGCAATATCACAAAAGCAAGTGACAATTTGACATGAATGTACCCACTTAGTTCAAGTTAAGCTCTAAACGCTTTCCAGGGGGACCAAAGTTTAAGAAACTTATGGTGTGTTCTATTAGCCCAGCTAGCCAGTTCCTCCATGAAGTAAAGTTGGTCAACTCTTTCAAGCCATTGTTCAAAGGGAGGGGCATTCTGGGAAAGCCAGCAGACGGGTATTAGTAATCTAGCCGCTTGTACCAGGAGGGTAGGCAAATCATTATATGAAGGTGTCCAAGAGGGCGATGGCAGCCATAGCAAAACCGACTCAGGAGATAACTTAATATGGGTATGACAAATGTCATTAATGCTGGCCTCAATTTTGGACCAAAATGATATAATCAGAGGGCAACTCCAAAATATGTGGCCCAGGGTACCCTGGTGCTTCAAGCACCTCCAACATCTACTAGAATCTGAAAGACCCATTTTGTATAGTTTGCACGGGTAGTTATACCATCTAACCATTGTTTTATATGAATGTTCTTTAGTCGTGACACATCTGGAAAACCCATGGGAGCGGAGATGTATTTGAGAGATTTCCGAGCTTGTGAAGGTCCTATTGAGGTCAGCTTCCCAAAACTTGATATATGCCGGTGTTGCCATGTCTGTCTCAGAAGAGAGGCATTTATATAATAAAGATACACAGTGTAGGGGGATGGACTGACCACCAATCAACTTTTCAAACCAGGTCCTATTACCATGTTGTTGTATTGAAGGTGAGATTAGGAGACAAGAACGGACAAACTCCAGCCTGTCCAGGAATGCCCCCTTATTTACATAACTGGTACCCAGAGTTTCAATGGATTCTTTGGTAGGGGAATCAGCTAGTAGTGCAGATACAGATACATCTCTCAACCGCAACCAAAACGAAGGAGCAAATTGGGTGGATGGGTTTAACACGTATGGAATAAGCGAGGATGGTAAGTCTTGTGGAGGGCTGGAGAATAGGGAAGATGTGGTATATAGTGCTCGGATGTCTAGATATAGGCCCTTTGTCAAACCGGAGGGAATAATGTCTGGTTTGGAGATGCACCAAAGACCCGCCCATTGTGGCCCACAGCAACTTTTTGAATGATCGCCCTCCCCCCCCCCTGCCCCAGCGGGAAACTTCTTCACAACCCCCCTCCTGTGCAACCCTCAGTCCTGTGACTAGTCAGGATAACTCTCAGACCAGACCCAGTAGCTGCTCTCTTTTTCCTACAGTTCACCGTATATCATCATTGTATAATATTGTTGAGATGGCCCTGACAATAAAATCTTTTAGTCCTCATCCTGGGTGGGCCCCTTCTCAGTTTGGGCCCCAAAGCAGCTGATTCCCCTATAGTGATGTCCCTGGCTAGAGATTGAGATCAAGTCTTGTTTTAAATCTGACAATCTTGGCTTTAAAATAAGACCTAGTTATATCCCTTAGAAGGAAGTCTCAGTGACAGCTGCATATATATGAATTAATACAAGTAACGTTTTTCCCTTTGGAGGAGTAAGTTATACAAGAATACAAGGAAGAGACTTATCGATATTTCAGATGTAATACACAATAATGCAGTGCAATACAAAAAATAATTGCCAGATAAAAAGATGTAATAAATATACATACAGTTACAATGTATTCAGCAGTCATGGAAATAAAAGGGATGGAATAGTCAGAATAAAAGCTTCCTGATGTACAGCAGTAATATCCTGGCTTGGGGTCTGCTGAAAATATGGGCAGTCACTCCAATCAACATATGGATTCCCAATGGCTGCCACTGACCCCTCTTTCCCTGGCCATTTAAACCATTCTTTTTCCCTTCCATCCACTGGCTGTTGATGTCACTGAGATGAGGCTGTTCTTATCATAATGAATTGTCAGAGAGTGGACATCCTGTGAAGCTAACAGACACACGTTCCTTAACCCTTTCAGTACCGGAGGTTTTTTCGGCTTTGCGTTTTCGTTTTGTGCTCCCTGCCTTCAAACAGCCATAACTGTTTTAATTTTCTGTTCACATAGCTTTATGAGGGCTTGTTTTTTGTGGTACAAGTTGTACTTTCCAATGACACAATTTAATATTGCATATGGTGTAGTGGGAAGTGGGAAAAAAATTCCAAATCAGGTGAAATTGAAAAAAAAAAACGCTATTCTGCTACAGTTCTACAGGTTTTTTATTTACAGCGTTCGAAGTTCATTAAAACTGACCAGTTACTTTCATTCTACTGGTCAGTACGAATCCAGAGATACCTAATATGTATAGTTTTTCCTGCGTTTTGATAAAATAATTAGAAAGTTGGACTTTTTTTTTTGTCATCTCTTGACCCCTATAACTTTTTGGTATTTATGTGTACGGAGCTGTATGGGGGCTCATTTTTTGCGGGGCGATCTGAACTTTTTATTGATACCATTCTGGGGTGTATATGACTTTTTGATCACTTTTTATTTATTTATTTTTTTAGGAAAAAAAAGTGTCAAACAGCGAATCGCCATTTTGACGCTTTTTTCCGCCACACAATTTGCCGTATTGGAATTTTTTTTTATATTTTAAAAGTACGGGCGTTTTCGGTCACGGTGATACCCATGATGTCTATATTTATTGTTATTGAGGTATTTATTTTTTTAATTATACGGAAAGGAGGGTGATTTAAACTTTTATATTTTTTTATTTTTTAGATATTTTTTAACATTTTATTTTTTGTGATTATTTTAAAGCTCAAATATGAGCAAATAGACTGAAATATATTGTGTTTTTTATTTTTCTTTATGAGCAATCAGGGGTTTTTAATTTTGAATTGAAAAACCGAACTTGCTCATTTCTTATCCTGGCCTGCCATCTAGTGGCCCCAATAAGAATTGCACTTTGAAAGCTGTAAACCTCATCAGCGAGGTTTAAAGCTTTCAGATCGTTTACAGACACCCCATTTGACCAGTTTTTGCGCTACTAGATGCCGTGATCTCATGTGATCACGGCATCTAATTGCTGAAGAGGAAACCGCCGATGGTGGTAAGTACCCGCAAGTCTCTGCTGTTAGAAACAGGAGAGACTTGCTGGCCATGATGCCCGCCGCACGTGCGAGCGGGCGCCATGTGTCCGCATCGCCCCAGCGCCGTACATGTACGACGCTGGGACTGTAAGAGTTAAAAGGGTTGTCTCATCTCAGACAATGATATTACTAGGATATGCCTCCAGCGGTGGGACCCGCACCTATATAGGGAATGGAGCCCTGGTCCAGCCACCACCAAGCACTCTCGCCATTGAAGTGAATGGGAGTGCATGACCAGCCATTGCTCACATTCACTTCTATGGACCCAACTGAAATAACCAAGCCAGTGCTCGGCTATTTTCGTCTGCTCCACAGAAAATGAACGGAGGGTGGTTGTGCATGCACAGTGCACTCTCAGCCACTTTCAGGACTCCGTTCTTGATATATAAGACAATGTCTGAGATGAGACAACCCCTTTAAGGAACACAGATGTTACGAACATATAATGAATATTGACAATTTTACCTATAACACCACAGTTCTTTACAAATTTCACAAACATTTGCTGCAAAATGAAACCAAACAAAATATTAAAAAAAAATTGTTTTTTTGTTGTTTTAGCTCAGTGATACAAATCCATTTTACTCAGCTGCGTGTAACCTTTCTGTGTGTCACAGTTCAGCACATTCGCTCCCATCCGTATATACTGTCCAGGTGACACTTTCTGTACGTCACACAATACAACCAAGTCATTTGTTACCAATATCATCTACCGCTCGATCCAGAAAACTCTCTGTTCGACATTTCTCTGGGTCGCAGACTAAATAGCCACCGTTAACAGGGTGTCAGTCAGTTCTACGATAGTTTCTGCACGTCACGTTCCCAAAAAAACAAAATTTAAAAAAAAAATTAGTTTTTCAGTTGTTTTAGCTCAGTGATACAAATCCATTTTACTCAGCTGCGTGTAACCTTTCTGTGTGTCACAGTTCAGCACACTTGCTCCAATCCGTATATACTGTCCAGGTGACGCTTTCTGTACATCAGAGAATACAACCAAGTCATTTGCTTCCAATAACATCTACAGCTTGATCCCAGAAACTCTCTGTGCGACATTTGTCTGGGTCGTAGTCTAAATTCCCCATTAAAAGTGCCCTGTCTGACCCAGGAAGAAGTAGAGCTGCGTCTTAAAAAGATTAAAATAGACAAATCGCCAGGACCGGATGGCATACACCCCCGTATCCTAAGAGAATTAAGTAATGTCATCGCCAGACCCTTATTTCTGATATTTAAGGACTCTATACTGACAGGGAGTGTTCCACAGGATTGGCGCATAGCAAATGTGGTGCCAATATTCAAAAAGGGTCCAAAAACAGAGCCCGGGAACTATAGGCCGGTAAGTTTAACATCTGTCGTGGGTAAACTGTTTGAGGGTTTTCTAAGAGATGCTATCTTGGAGTACCTCAATGAAAATAAGCAAATTACTCCATATCAGCATGGCTTCATGAGGGATCGGTCATGTCAAACCAATTTAATCAGTTTCTATGAGGAGGTAAGTTCAAGACTAGACCGCAGCGAATCAATGGATGTCGTATATCTGGACTTCTCCAAAGCATTTGACACAGTACCACATAAAAGGTTAGTATATAAAATGAGAATGCTTGGTCTTGGAGAAAATGTCTGTATGTGGGTAAGTAAATGGCTCAGTGATAGAAAACAGAGGGTGGTTATTAATGGTACATACTCAGATTGGGTTACTGTAACTAGTGGGGTACCACAGGGGTCAGTATTGGGCCCTATTCTCTTCAATATATTTATTAAAGGGTTATTCTCATTTTAGACAATGGGGGCATATCGCTAGGATATGCCCCCATTGTCTTATAGGTGCGGGTCCCACCGCTGGGACCCGCACCTATCTCCAGAACCGAGCCCCCGAAATGAATGAGGGCGCACTGCGCATGCGCAGCCACTCTCCATTCATTTCTATGGGGCCGCCGAAAATAGCCGAGCGCTGGCTCGGCTACTTCCGTCGGCTCCATAGAAATGAATGGGAGCGCACCGCGCATGCACGGCCCGGCTCCCATTCATTTCTATGAGCGGCGCGGGGAGCTGCGCCTGGTGGTGGCCGGACCCCGGGAAACCTGGGGTCCTCCAGGCGCAGCGCTCCCCGCTCCGTTCTGGAGATAGGTGCGGGTCCCAGCGTTGGGACCCGCACCTATAAGACAATGGGGGCATATCCTAGCGATATGCCCCCATTGTCTAAGATGAGAATACCCCTTTAATGATCTTGTAGAAGGCTTGCACAGTAAAATATCAATTGTTGCAGATGACACTAAACTGTGTAAAGTAATTAACACAGAAGAGGACAGTACACTGCTACAGATGGATCTGGATAGACTGGAGGCTTGGGCAGAGAAGTGGCAGATGAGGTTTAACACTGACAAATGTAAAGTTATGCATATGGGAAGGAATAATGCAAGTCACCAGTACATACTAAATGGTAAAGCATTGGGTAACTCTGACATGAAAAAGGACCTAGGAATTTTAGTGAACAGAAATCTAAGCTGCAGAAACCAGTGTCAGACAGCTGCTGCCAAGGCCAATAAGATAATGGGTTGCATCAAAAGAGGCATAGATGCCCGTGATGAGAACATAGTCCTGCCACTTTACAAATCACTAGTCAGACCACACATGGAGTACTGTGTACAGTTCTGGGCTCCTGTGAACAAGGCAGACAGAGCAGAGCTGGAGAGGGTTCAGAGGAGGGCAACTAAAGTAATAACTGGATTGGGTGGACTACAGTACCCAGAAAGATTATCAAAATTAGGCTTATTCACTTTAGAAAAAAGACGACTGAGGGGAGATGTAATAACTATGTATAAATATATCAGGGGTCAGTACAGAGATCTCTCCCATCATCTATTTATCCCCAGGAATGTGACTGTGACGAGGGGACATCCTCTGCGTCTGGAGGAAAGAAGGTTTGTACACAAACATAGAAGAGGATTCTTTACGGTAAGAGCAGTGAGACTATGGAACTCTCTGCCTGAGGAGGTGGTGATGGTAAGTTCACTAAAAGAGTTCCGGAGGGGCCTGGATGTATTTCTGGAGGTAATAATATTACAGGTTATAGTTACTAGAGATGGGTCGTTGATCCAGGGAGTTATTCTGATGCCTGATTGGAGTCAGGAAGGAATTTTTTTCCCCTAAAGTGAGGAAAATTGGCTTCTACCTCACAGGGTTTTTTTTGCCTTCCTCTGGATCAACTTGTAGGAAAACAGGCCGAACTGGATGGACAAATGTCTTTTTTCGGCCTTATAAACTATATTACTATGTAAATCCTATTGTTTTTTATTTCTGTGTTGTAAAGGTATTCTATATATATATAATTAAGAACTGATTGGTTGTGTACCGTTTAATTCTGTGCCCTTTAATATCACCTTCTTAATCTTTGTAATGTAGTGAGTTACAGACATACACAAACCCCCCATTGTTCTGAAAAGGCCATATTCCTGAGTGATCTCAGAGACTTGTGTGTTGCACACTGGACACTGGAGGGATGGAAAGGTATTAAATTTTCTGCAAACAGACAATTGGAGCTCTGCCAAGAACACCCTGCAGGTAGGATGTTGTAAGTTCAATATCCCTATATCTTGTATCACCATGAGGTGTTGGCCATATGCTACGACATGGCAAAATGAGTCCCCCCATATTGCATTGTGCAGACCACGTGACTGATTATTATCTGTTCTTTATGTAATTTGTCTGTTTTACCTTATATTTAATCACACTTAGTAAATATTTTTATCACTTAGCCTGTTAAGCCTATTTATTTTCAAATTGTAAAAATCACGTTATAAAGCAGTTTAATCAAAGTACTTTAAAGCAAGTGTGAACAATTAAAATGATAGATAATCTAAGAAATGACACCATTTTAAAAACTAGACCCAGAAAGCATTCATTCAGTGAGGTAGTGATCGTGAATGTTTCTTTAAATTTTATTCATTTTCAGCAGCAATCCCCCACATGTTATCAGTATGTCTAGAAATATAATCATATATAAGAGATCCACCAGAAACCCAAACAAATCCTTAATAAATGTAATGGTAAGAACTAAGTCCATTATTAGAGATCCTGCAAATAAAAAATCATGTCTATATTACAATGCGGTCTGATAAAAGTGGCAGAAAGAGTGAGGAATTCAATCGTGATGCTGGAAAGGACCTGGTTTCTGGATCAGGGTGCTAAGGAGGAGGCAAAATCAGAGGAGGAGGGTGATGATGGCAGCAATAAAGGGCAGAGGCCATGTACCTCAGCAAGGACCACGTCTGTTTTAGAATCTGGTGATGCCACTGACACAGTGTGTGGGTTAGGTCCAAGATGTGCTTAGCTGCCTCTACCCCTGTGTGAGTATCCCCTATTTGGCAGTTTTTCTCACACTTTTGGAAGACAAAACCATTACCTTGTGCAAGCTGTGTAAGAGAAAATAAAATGTGTGCAAATACACAAATGTAGGCACCACAGCACTATTAAATCACATGAAGCGGCAGCATCTCATCTATGATGTGAAACACAGTGTACTGCTCGTGGATGTGTCCTGGCTACCGAAATCTGGACAGGGTGTAAGAGGGAACTCTTGCCATGGTGGCTGGCTGTCACCTCTGTTTGCCCACGGGATAGGTTGATGCAGCTTCATGCCACCATAGAGCTGTGGTGCCTACATTTGGGTTTGCCTGCCCACGTAGGCACCACAGTTCAGAAAGTGAGAATAAATTATTTTACTACAAGGAAACACTATGTACCACCTCTCGTCCCCCCGCAGAGTCACCCCCCCTACCACCACCATGAGCAGCAGAAGCTGCAGCAGCCAGTAACAGCACTTACACAGTATTATACAGTATACATTAATGCAAGTTAACCCTTTAAATAGCTGTAAAGTAAGGAATCAATGAGTTTGCATAAGGGCAAATGTCCACAAACGTCCAGACTTCATGTACCACTGCTCCAGAACAAAACATAATAATCGTCCAGTAATGGACAATAACTGACATCCAGTAATAGACAGTAATGATCGTCCAGTAATGGACAGTAACAGACACCTAGTAATAGACAGTAATGATCGCCCAGTAATAGACAGTAACAGACACCTAGTAATAGACAGTAATGATTGTCCAGTAATGGACAATAAAAGACACCTAGTAATAGACAGTAATGATTGTCCAGTAATAAACAGTAACAGACACTTAGTAATAGACAGTAATGATTGTCCAGTAATGGACAGTAGCTGACATCCAGTAATAGACAGAAATGATCATCCAGTAATAGACAGTAATGATTGTTCAGTAATAAACAGTAACAGACACTTAGTAATAGACAGTAATGATGGTCCAGTAATAGACAATAACTGACACACTATAATAGACAGTAACCGACCACCAGTAATGGACATTATAATATGATCAGTAATGGACATGCATCCAGTAATAAACAGTAATAAACATCAAATAATCAATAGTAATGGACATCCAGTAATGGACAATAATTAGAGATGAGCGAGCATGCTCGTCCGAGCTAGGTGCTCATTCGAGTATTAGGGTACTCGTAAGTGCTCGCTGCTCGGACGAGTATCTCGCTATGCTCGAGGAAATGGCAATTTCCGCATCGTGCATTTTTGGCACCTATAAACTCAGCCAATCACAAGCCAGGAGACTCTGCGGTACACCCAGCATCACGTGGGGCCCTTACATGTCGATAGCAGGGGTTGGCTGGCCTGATCAGGTGACCCTGGAATATACTAGTGACTGGCCGCGGTGCTCAGCTCAGATGCTGTCTGAATGTCGTTAGGGATAGAGCTGCTGCGTTTCAGGGAGAGTGTTAGGGCCTGGATTTAGTTCTTTGTTAGGCAGGAGTGATCTCAAAAGAACCCAACAGCCCTTCTAAGGGCTACAAGACATTTTTTTTTTGTCTCCTGGCTTGGCTGGCTGGCACTAGTAGTGCAGCTATCGCCATATATAACGCTTTTTTTTTTATTGTTATATCTCAGTGATACAAATCCATTTCATACAGCAGTGTGGAACCATTTTGTGTGTCACAGTTCAGCTGTCCACTCACTACAATCCGTATTTTCACTGATACAGCTAGATTCCAAAAATCTCTGTGCGACATTTGCCTGGGTTGCAGTCAAAATAGCCACCGTCAACAGGGGCTGAGTTTGCTGTCTGATAGTTTCTGCACGTCACGTTACAAAAAACAAAATATAAAAAAAAATATATAAAAAAAAAATATATATAACAAAATAGTTTTTTTGTTGTTTTATCCATTTCACGCAGCTGCGTAGAACCATTCTGTGTGTCACAGTTCAGCTGTCCACTCAACACAATCCGTATTTTCTGTCCAGGTGACACATTCTGTACGTCACTTAATTAAAAAAGGTCTTTTGCTCTCACTGATACAGCTACATTAGAAAAATCTCTGTGCGACATTTGTCTGGGTTGCAACTAAGCAGACCAAGTCTGCCTAATCTAATAGTTTCAGTGTAATTGCTCCATACTGCACAGTACGTAATAACATACGTAATTTTGATCTAACTTATCCTCCTATATATTTACTTGTTCAGACTGAACAAGTTTGTGGGTTTCAGTACAGCAGGCCAATTTATTTTATTTTTTTATATAATACACTTATATACAGAAAATGTTTAACCCCAGGGCTAAGGGTCGAGGACGTGGGCGTGGGCATTCAATTACTGCAGGGGGCAGAGGCCGTGGTCCTGGGCAGGGTGAGACAGTACCTGCTGATGAGGGAGCAGGGGAACGCCGCAGAGCTACACTCCCTAGCTTCATGTCTCAACTTACAGGGACACGTGGTAGAGGACTGTTGAAACCACAACAGTGCGAACAGCTAATGTCGTGGATTGTGGACAATGCTTCAAGTAATTTGTCCACCAGTCAGTCTTCCACGCAGTCCACCCACGTTACCCAAGGGAGCACTCCTATGGCTCCTCCACCTCAACCTCCTATCCCCCAGCCTGCCCACTCCCAGGAAAATTTGGAATGAGATCCGGCATACTCTCAGGAACTGTTTTCTGGACCCTTCCCAGAGTCACAAAATCACTTCTCAGGTTGCTGCTGACCTCGTTCCCGATGCCTAAGTTTTCCAACTGTCGCAGTCTGTGGGTGATGATGATGATGATGATGACAATGTTGACTTAGTGGAAGAAATTTGCAAAGAGGTGTCGGACGATGAGGAGACACGGTTGTCAGACAGTGGTGAAGTTGTTGTCAGGGCAGGAAGTCCGAGGGGGGAGCAGACTGAGGAATCGGAGGATGACGAGGTGACTGACCCAAGCTGGGTTGATAAGCCGAGTGAAGACAGTGCTTCTGAGGCGGAGGCGAGTGCTGCACCAGAACAGGTTGGAAGAGGCAGTGGTGTGGCCAGACGGAGAAGCAGGGCAAGAGCTGGTGCATCAACAGCAACTGTTTCACGTAGTGAAGTTCCCGTGGCGAGGCCTACATGTTCGCAAGTCTGGAGGTTCTTTAAAGAAAGTGAGGATGACCGACGGACTGTGGTGTGCAACCTGTGCCACACCAGGATCAGCAGGGGTGCCACCACTACTAGCCTAACCACCACCAGCATGCGCAGGCATATGAGTGCTAAACACCCCACTCAATGGAACCAAGGCCGTTCACCACCTCCTGCGGGTCACACCACTGCTCCTTCCCTTGTGTCACTTGCTGCCTCTGCTAGTCAACCCTCTGCCAGAGCACCCTCCGGTCTGTTTCTCAGCGCGTATCGGAGGAGGGGGATGAGGATGAGGAGGAAGAGGAGGAGAATGTCGGCGAGACAGTAGAGGGTACCAGTGCTCAGTCCTTAACTCTTGAGAGTGTATGGGCTCAAGAGGAGTACTTGGAGGAGGAGGAGGAGGAAATGGAGAGTCAGACCAGTGAGGAGAGGGAATTCTTCCGTTTTGGGACTCTGGCGGACATGGCAGACTTCATGTTAGGCTGCCTATCCCGTGACCCTCGCGTTAGAAGAATTTTTTCAAACACCGATTACTGGGTGTTCACTCTCCTGGACCCACGGTACAAGCAGAACCTTTCCACTCTCATCCCTGCAGAGGAAAGGAGTATGAGAGTGAATAGATATCAACAGGCCCTGGTGCACAAGCTGAAACAATTCTTCCCATCTGACGCCGCTAGCGGCAGAGGGCATGGTTCTGTGGGCCAAGTAGCGGGGGAGAGGAGGCGAGCAGGCAGCTTGTCCAGCACTGGCAGGGGAACGCTCTCCAAGGCCTTTGCCAGTTTTATGTCACCCCAGCAAGACACTGTCACCTGTCCCCAGTCTCGGCAGAGTAGGGGGGAGCTGTACAGAAAGTTGTTGAGGGAATACCTAGCTGACCATACCAAAGTCCGTAGCGATCACTCTGCTCCATACAACTACTGGGTTTCAAAGCTGGACACGTGGCCTGAACTGGCGCTGTACGCCTTGGAGGTGCTGGCCTGCCCTGCCGCTAGCATGCTGTCAGAGCGGGTATTCAGTGCAGCTGGTGGCATCATCAACGATAAGCGTACACGCCTGTCAACTGACAGCGCTGACAGGCTGACGCTTATTAAAATGAACAAAGCCTGGATTTCACAGGAATTCAAATCTCCTCCGGGGAAAATCAGCTAAAGATTAACATTACTTATGTATCCGATTCCTCTTCTCTACTCCTCCTACTCATCCTCCTCCTCCTCCATGTCGTCTTTGCCTAACGCTGACCAAAAAAAACGCCATTTTTTAGAGGTCCAACTGGCACTCTTTTACCACAAATTTTCAGGAGGGCCCTCTACAGGCCCTCTCTCCAAACAATTTTTATGGAGGTCCACCTACAGGCCCTCTCTCCAAACAATTTTTACGGAGGTCCACCTACAGGCCCTCTTTCCAAACAATTTTTACGGAGGTCCACCTACAGGCCCTCTCTCCAAACAATTTTAACGGAGGTCCACCTACAGGCCCTCTCTCCAGTTCCAGTTTCCAGTTTTATTTGCGCAAACTGCGTAATTTTTTTTTTTTGGGGATAGGTGTGAAAAATAATATTACCTGCGTATCTATATTGCCCAACATTGGATACAGTAGCAACAAGAAGACCAAACACATGCTGCCCACAGGGTTCCGCAAATTTCTGGTCCACAATGTCAAGGAGCTCGAGGTTCTGTTGATGAGCAACAAGTCCTTCTGTGCAGAAATCGCCCACAACATCTCCTCAAAGAACCTAAAGACCATTGTGTAGAGAGCGGCACAGCTCGCCATCAAAGTGACAAACCCCAACGCCAGACTGCGCAGTGAAGATAACGAATAAATATCTCTGTGGTTATTTGTACTAAATAAAAGTTAAATAAACACAAAAAAAAAAAAAATTATCTGTTTCTGTGCCTGATCCACCCAAGTTGAATCTGTCCCATCATGAGAAAGTCCCCCCAAGAAGTCCCCACTGTAACTTGCTTCCCATACAACTACCTCACCCCCCGACACCTGTTTCTCGCCATTGTCCACCACCTCCTCAGACAACACTGGTAAATCCCCACTGTCAGCACACGGAGACTGCAAAAGGTCTTGCGAATTGGGGCAGAGAATGTTCTGGGGTAGCACATCAGAGAAGGGGTGACTATGGAGTTCCAGGGAGTACGTGACCACATGCAATCTCCATCCAAAAAGTCATACTGAGGCTCACCACCATGCTTTACACTGCAATCTTATTGAAAGACAGACAATCAGGGGTTAACCGCCAGGTTGTCAGGCAGCATTTTTAAGTGGGTCACCATTACCGTGTCTCTGAAAATTGCCTTTGGGTCATCGCCAGACTATTTTTTATGAAAGGCCATGGGGTTCTATACACACTGTGCTGACGGAAGCCCATCAGCCTTTCTAAGCACAATTGAATCTGTCCCATCATGAGAAAGTCCCCCCCAAGGAGTCCCCACTGTAACTTGCTTCCCATACAACTACCTCACCCCCCGACACCTGTGTCTCACCATTGTCCACCACCTCCTCAGACAACACTGGTAAATCCCCACTGTCAGCACACGGAGACTGCAAAAGGTCTTGCGAATTGGGGCAGAGAATGTTCTGGGGTAGTACATCAGAGAAGGGGTGACTATGGGGTTCCAGGGAGTACGTGACCACATGCAATCTCCATCTAAAAAGTCATGCCACACTTGATCAATCTCATAATTGACAATTGTACCGGTTGATGCTAAATTTTTAAGTTGGGGTCCTGCGTCGTCATTCTAACTACATCCGGCTGTTGTCACCACCACACACGCTAGCCCAGGGGGCACTCCTCTGGCTCTTCCAGCTCAACCTCCTTCTCCCCAGCCTGCCCCCCCACCTACAGGCCCTCTCTCCAAACAATTTACGTCTTTTTCCTATCTTTCTCTCTCTCCAAACTATTTTTCCGGATAGCTGCCATATACGGTATTAAACTGAGTAGTATACATAGAAGACATACCACACTTGATCAATCTCATAATTTACGACTGTACCGGTTGATGCTAAATTTTTAAGTTGGGGTCCTGCGTCGTCATTCTAACTACATTCGGCTGTTGTCACCACCACACACGCTAGCCCAGGGGGCACTCCTCTGGCTCTTCCAGCTCAACCTCCTTCCCCCCAGCCTGCACCCCCACCTACAGGCCCTCTCTCCAAACAATTTACGTCTTTTTCCTATCTTTCTCTCTCTCCAAACTATTTTTCAGGATAGTTGCCATATACGGTATTAAACTGAGTAGTATACATAGAACACATACCACACTTGATCTATACCAGGGGTGCACAACCTATGGCCCGGGGGCCACATGCGGCCCTTGATACCATTCTGTGTGGCCCCATCCATCTGGTAACAGACATGTATGTCCATGTTTTGTGGCTGCTCACATGCATTTTTCATGTATTTCTCCCATTAGATGGGACTCCTGGAACTGTAACTAGACATTAATGGTATACACTGTGTGTTCAATCTGCCATAAATACAGTATTTCAGTTGTTAATACCCCTTTAAATTTTATTTTCGTCCCTTGACGTTGGTTCAGTCGGACAACTTGGCCCCCACCCAGAAAACGTTGTGCACCCCTGATCTATACTGAACGTCACTTTTAAAAATATGTGATTTTCCGCTCTTTCTCTCATTTGTCTGGGTTGCAATTAAGCAGACTACGTCTGCCTAATCTAATAGTTTCCGTGTAATTGCTCCATACTGCACGTCTTTTTCCTCTCTTTCTCTCTCTCCAAACTATTTTTCCGGATAGGTGCCGTATACGGTATTAAACTCAGAAGAATCGATACCGTACCGGTTGATGCTACAGTTTTTCCAAATCCATCCGGGTGTTGTCACCACCATACACGCTAGCCCAGGGGGCACTCCTTTGGCTCTTCCAGCTCAACCTCCTTCCCCCCAGCCTGCCCCCCACCTACAGGCCCTCTCTCCAAACAATTTACCCGGATAGGGGACGTATTAGATATTATACTGATTTTTGTTTGTTCCTCTTTTAATTGCCTCCTGACCTGTGATAGGCAGAGCATGGACACGTCCCCTTAGCTGCAGTAGAAAAGACACTCCCCTGGCCAGAGCAAGCTCTTTTTCCTTTTCCGTGTTCGAAAAATCCATGAAATATATGGTCCCAAGATAGGGGACGTATACGATTTTAAACTGAGAAGAATCAATACCACACATGCCCCACTAGGAGAATTTGGGGTAATGGTGGGATTAGGCAGCCTCAGAGGCATCCATGCATGCTGCCCCTGCTGTTTCCTGTCCATTTCCGTGGTGTTTCCATCATTTTCTGATGTTTCCAGGTTTTCACCCAGCCTTCCCTAGGCAGAGCCTTGGTCCCCTGCAAAAATGCTCGAGTCTCCCATTGACTTCAATGGGGTTCGTTATTCGAAACGAGCACCCGAGCATCGGGAAAAGTTCGACTCGAATAACGAGCACCCAAGCATTTTAGTGCTCGCTCATGTCTAATCAGTACATTGCATGAAAATCCTTGAAAACCTGAGAGACATTACAACTTGGTCAACAGAAGTCACCATTTTTCCTCTCCTCCAGTCGTTGACATTGACGGCTATAATTAATGAATGTATCACCAGCCCGACTATGAAAGCGATAAGTGCTGAGGCCAAAACACCCAGATACTGGACTTCAGTGTCACTCTGTGTGGAATCAGCCATCTCTCCTGTACTATGAGATTCCTGATAACACACTGGGATTTTACTAAAGGTTTATTTGCAAACTTTTTTTTTTTCATTTATTCAAATGCTGCAATATTTTCATTTAAAACACAAACTACATCACAGACTCTGAGCCGGCACAGGTCTACAAGTGCAGAGCAGATCACATAACATAGCGAGAATATTTTCTAGCTGGTAGAGTTCACCTTTCAGTTTGTAATTACACAAAATGAGTTAACCAGTAACGAACATGTATTAAATCCCATAATTCCTTTACAAAAATCATAAAACAAACATAACATTGCCACAAAAAACTATAAAAAATGAAAAACATAAGACTGCAAATGGAAAAAATTACCAGTAATTTATAAGATCTAAATTAATTCATCTTTTTATTTTTTATTAGTTTTATTAATAATTAATTAAATAATATTTCATATTACTATTTTATAAGCAGGTCTATCTATCTATCTCATATCTATCTAATATCTATCTATCTATCTATCTATCTATCTATCTATCTATCTATCTATCTCATATCTAATATCTATCTATCTTCTGTATCTATTATCTATCTATCTATCTATCTATCTATCTATCTAATATCTATCTATCTATCTATCTAATATCTATCTATGTATCTTTCTAATATCTATCTATCTATCTATCTATCTATCTATCTATCTATCTCATATCTAATATCTATCTATCTTCTGTATCTATTATCTATCTATCATTATCTATCTATCTATCTATCTATCTATCTCATATCTATCTATCTATCTATCTATCTATCTATCTATCTATCTATCTATCTCATATCTATCTATCTCATATCTAATATCTATCTATCATTATCTATCTATCTATCTATCTATCTATCTATCTATCTATCTATCTATCTATCTAATATCTATGTATCTTTCTAATATCTATCTATCTATCTATCTATCTATCTATCTATCTATCTATCTCATATCTAATATCTATCTATCTATCTATCTATCTATCTATCTATCTATCTATCTCATATCTATCTATCTATCTAAAAAAGAAAGATAAAAGCGGCACCGCTGTGAAGAAGTAATGTGGTGTGCCAGCGCTGTGGAGGTGATCCTACTTCCAAATTAAACAAAAAAAGTAATTCCATGGCACTCCCAAGGTTGTGATTAATCACAACCTTGGGAGTGCCGTGGAATTACTTTTTCTATCTATCTATCTCCTATCTATCTATCTATCTATCTATCTATCTATTAGGGATAGGCAAATCATTTTGGACTGAACTGGGTTTGGTCCAAACTTAATCCACTAAAATGTCTTGTTGCCACACTTTAGTGCACATGTCGGCACTAAAGAGGAAGAAGAAGGGTTCTCACATAATCCTGAGAGAAAGTCAAGGGGAGAGCTTGCTCTGATTGGCTCCCAGACTGATAGACAGCCTGGATAAGCCAATCAGTGCTGTAGAGGGAGGGAGGTGGTTTAGGAGTGCCCTCGCAGAACAAGTTGAACGCCATTCTGTGCTGGGTTCTGAATGAGGGTGGTTAAGTCTTACAGTGTCTGCCAGAAAAATTACCTTGGGGAGTCAATGAGAGTCAGACATCAATCAGGGACAGTCAGAAATCAATCAATCTTATATTCTTCTGACAGGGACAGTGAAAGGAAAGGCTAGGATTACAAAATAGAAAAAGAATTGTGTGTGTAGAGTAGGGAGGCAGGAAGCTGTCCGCCATGGAGGAAGGAATGAGGAGCTGTGACTGCTGTGCCTGTGCATCGAGCCTCAATCATCCATTTCCATGAATTCCTTTTCCACATGGTTGGAATGTAATTTTTGGTGAATTGTTCAATATTCTGAGACCAGCATATATACGTGAATTACTGCAACAATCCCCTAGGGCAGCAATTTACCTGGGAGCGTTAAATGTGAATTTGAGCATCAGGCCTCAATCATTTGTTTCCATGATTTCCATTCCCACACAGTTGGAATGTAATTTTTGGGGGGTTTGTTCAATGAAACTAGCATAGATACGTGATTATTATAGTGAAACATATGGTAGCGCATAAAATTATCTATGACCGATAAATAATTTAGTCCTAAGGCTTCTTTCACACGAACGTTGTGTTTTGCGGTCCGCAAATTGCGGATCCGCGAAAAAAACGGATGACGTCTGTATGGCATCCGTTTTTTTTGCGGATCCATTGTAACAATGCCTATCCTTGTTCGCAAAAAGGACAAGAATAGGACATGTTCTATTTTTTTTTTGCAGGCTACAGAACGGACATATGGATGCGGACAGCACACAGTGTGCTCTCAGTATTTTTTGCGGACCCATAGAAATGAATGGGTCTGCATTTTATCAGCAAGAAATGCGGATCGGAGCCCGCAAAATACAGTGTCATGTGAAAGGGGCCTAAATCTGTTTTCCTTCATTTCTGTCTTCATATGTTTCCAATCAATTTTTTAGGGGTTGTTGATTATATTCAAACCAGCATATATACATACAGTATATTAATACACAGGGTAGAGCATAACATCTGACAGGCCCAAAAATGTCAAGACTAAGTTAGGGTTCCAAACAAAAGAACCTGAGACAAAATGTGGGTAGTAGCAGCATCAGTTGTCCAGCCACAATGTAGCAGAAGTAGTTTTAGTACAGTAGTGGTATAGTAGTAGAATAGTAGTAGTAGTAGTAGTAGTAGTAGTAGCAGCAGTAGTACTCATAGTAGGCTGCATTTGTCCGTGCTGGCTTTGGAAAGGCGCAAAATTATTGTTATGGAGAAACAGTATGAGGTTGAGGATTGGATGGCTCACTGCTCCTCTCAGTCGCAGCAGGATGATGTGGGCATGACTTTGGAGTACTGACAACCTGCCAAAGAACCAGGGGTCACAGCTTTCCTCCTATTCCTCCTCCTTGCAGCCCCAGAGAAGGCTTTCAGTGGAGTTGACTTAGTTTTCTATGCCCTTTCCTAGTGAGGCACCTTCCTTTTTTCCTAAGAAGTGACAAGAAAACCATATCAGGCCTTACAGCAGATTCCCTGTGTCTCCCTGTTGACGACTTGTGTGAGAGCCATCACCATTTGGATTGCCCAGAGGAAGAGTTTTGGGAGGAGGCTGGGGACAACATGCATACCTGTGTTGATTGTGTTGGTAATAGTGGCACCTGTAGCCACGACATTGGCAGTGGAGCAGCGACAGTGTGAGTCGGGGAAAACACAGAGCAGGTCAGGGGGCTGAGGAGCCCACCATGATATCTCACAATCTGATAAAAGCAGTAGGGATGGTGAGGACTCTAATGACGATTGTGTGCTGGACAGGACCTAAGAGCCGAGTCGGGGTACTGAGGGAGAGGCAACAGTGCAGGGCATTGGCAGCAACCATAAATATCCCTGCTTAGGGATCTGGTGATGCTGCTGACACTTTGAGTGGGTTAGACCCAAAATGTGCCAGAGCTAGGCCCAACTCGGATTCCCAAGCTCTTTGCAAGCTGCTACCAAATGGCGTTTTTTCTCCACAAGGTGGGCACACAAAACCACAATGGTGTACAAGATCTGCAGAATTTGAATAAACCATGGCTATTTGAACGCACTCATACAGTAGCTACCAGAGGTCTATTGCACCACATGAGGCGGTATCACCACTTCCTTTGGGAAAATACAACTGACTTGTATTCCCCTTCAGAAAAAATCTGTCTTCTTTACCTAGTCCTCTTTGTGGCAGCCAACCCGCCTCCCCAAGCAATACGGAATCTTTGTCATCATTATCATCACCTTCTTCTCCTGCTAGGAATTCTTCCTTGTCCCTGGCTCCATTGTAAGACATCCATAACATAATGTTTGGCAATGAAAAAACTTTCCGCCA
The DNA here is from genome assembly GCA_900303285.1 of Rhinella marina. Lineage (NCBI taxonomy): Eukaryota > Metazoa > Chordata > Amphibia > Anura > Bufonidae > Rhinella > Rhinella marina. The sequence continues at coordinate 22,579 of ONZH01000663.1, read as the reverse complement.
CCAGCAATTAACTTGCCTACCATCTGAACCCCAATTCGTCCACATTGCTGGTGGTGTAGTTGCACCAGTACCATTGTAGTAGTACCTCGAACTTTTACATGGTGAAGAATGCGGGTCATTCCTTGAGATTCTCAATGTGCTGCAAGTTGCACTCCACAGTGGACACCTGGAGCAGCTGTTACAGGCAAGGACAGTACATGTCTTTCACGGCCCACTAGGTCTATGGTTTTTGCAGTAGTGGAGAGGCAACACCCCAGCAACATGGCCAGGTTCTTTTCACCCCCTCACACCATATCATGGGCTGGTTCCCACAGCAGGCACTTATCTGCCTCCTCCACCTCCTTCTCCATGGACACGGTCCCAACCCCAAACAACTACTGGTAACAGTGTTGCTCGCTCTACCCTTTCTTCATATCAGATGTGACAAGTCAATTGTTTCCACGACATGTCAGAGCTGATCACCCTGGGTGACCATGGCTACACCTGAAAACAGTTGCAGCTAAAGTACATCATGGAGCAAACATTCTGCTGACGGGTGGTCAGTGACAATGGGTAAAATATCTTGGCTGGCTTAAACTGGGGAGATGACCACATGCTTCTTGCATGGCCTTTTAAAAAAAATGGACTGGCCTGTACAAGAGACTGTGCCTCTGCTCAGCCATTCTTACATGGTGAGGACTGTTCTTCTACACCTGCAACACCAGAAATGTCTGCACAGGTACACTGTTTAATCTGTGATGTTCTAACTCACTAGAATTCAACATTGGGCATGCTGGAGGGTCTGTATGAGCAGCAGAAAGCAGTTAATTATTTGGTCATGCACCAGACCACTTCACCAAGGAGCCGTGTTGTTTCCAGGTCAGGGAGTAGAAACTCCTGCTTTTCATGGTGCAGTTGTCCCTCATCCCCCTCATATGTATTTTTAAAGAGACATTGATGCTCATGCAACAGGTGTCAACAAAGTAGGGGGAAGAAGAACAGCTGACACATCTTGCTTTCCACCCTGTAGCTGTTGGGTCCCACAATGAGAAACTCCCATGGGGGAGGAGGAGGTGCTACCACTTGAGGAGGATGAGAAGAGGTTGGAGGAGAAAGAGCATGATGATGGTGACAAGAATCAGCAATAAAACCCAATAGTTTAACTTTAAGGAGGAATTGGAAAGAACTGGATTCTCAGGAACACTGGTAAGAATGGCGACCTGTAGACTCGCTTGCTTACACAGTGACAGGCGGTTTGGTGACATCAAGTAGCCTGATCATTACTGGATAGTAATACTATTAGACCCTTGCTACGAGTGTTGAGCAAAGCAAAGCATTCAAAGTGGAGTTCGTTCTGAAGTGTAGTAAAACTTTGAATTGCAACAAATCCGTGGCAGAGTGGTGAGGGTAGAAACAGCATGAGGAGTTAACACAGTGACCCAGTCACAGAGTGGTGAAGTGGAGGGCAAAAGCAGTGGCAGAAACAGCACAAGAAGGGGGGTGGCAGTAGGAGCACATGGCAGCAGGTATATGGCATCAAGCGGGTGGTAACATCGGAATAGTCGCTGAAGCAGGTGGCCAGAAGAAACTGGTCTCTTTTCACAAAGATTGAGTGTGACACCCATAATGATCTAATCTGATGCAACAGGCACTGGTGTGTGGAAATCCTGGCTAACCCACGCCTGATTCATCTTCACAAAGGTCAATCTCTCTACATTTTGGGTGGACTAAGCACCTACTCTGATGCCACACTACTGGCCGGGCAGGACAGCTTTTACAGGGCAAACTCTGCCAGTTGTGGCCACAAATCAAGTAGTCCAGGGCATCTTCCATGTGGTATGGCAGGGTGCAGTCCAAGTATGCCACCACCTGCTGGTTCAGGTTCTGCTCTAAGTCTCGCTGCTGCTGCTGATGGGTGGTTACTTCACTCATTGGGTGAAGAAAGCTGCTCATCAGAGTCTCTAGACTTAAGCTGCTGCTGATGGAGCTGGTGTTGCTCCTGCCATGGCAGTGGAACGTAGGCGCAGAGGGCCGCCCGGTTACACCTTCATGAGGATGGGCATTCATTAGTTCAGTTTATCCTCCCTCTTGACGGGTGTAAAAACGGCCCCATTTTGGGCAGGTAGCAGCTGACACTACGCATGCAACTGACCGTGCATCAGGCCATTTGTGCAAGGGACTCGGAGAGATTCCCTGCCTCCATCTCCACTGCATACTGCCACTGTGTCTCGGGGTAATCGGCCTGGTCTTCCTCATTGCCCTCTACCTCCTCTTTCTCCTCTTCTCCTGTCACTTGTACAGAAAAAACAACCATTTCTGTATACATTGCTTGTGCGTGAATGTCCTCCTCCTCCAGTTCAGCCTCCACAGGGCTCTGGTGACCGTGAGATATAGGCCCACATCCCCTGTCCCATGGCAAGACAGATTTAGCAGCATATGTTCCAGGACATGAAGGAGTGGATTGACATTGTTCATCGCATAGTCCTGGCGACTGACAAATAAAGTGGCTTCCTCAAAGGGCCTGAGCAAACGGCAGGTGTTAAGCAGGAGCTGCCTCTAGCCAACGTCAAAGTTACACGGGGGAGTGCTCCTGTCTGTATCATAAAAAAATCGTCCATGGCCTTCCTCTGCTAATACAGTTGGTCCAACATTTGGATGTAGTTCCAACAGGGGGAAACGTTGAACATGAAGCGATTTTTGGGAATGCCATTCTGCCTTTGTAGCTCAAGAAGGATGTTATTTGTAGTGTAAAAGTGGCTGAAGTGCATGCACAGTTTCCTGGCCCTTTTCAGGATGTCTTGCAGATGGGTGTAAGACTTCAAGAACTGCTTTACAACCAGAATAACCATGTGCGCTATGCAGGGCGCATGGCTCAGCCCTCCTTGACTCAGCGCCTACCCCAGAAACAATATGAACTTTTCCAGCAGTGGAGGCTGAGGAGAAGGTGGAGGATGAGGAAGCAGTGGAGGACATTGGCGCAGGACCAACAGCTTGAGACGGTGGAGTCAGCAGTGCCATCACCTGGCCAAGCTGCTGGTGTGACTGGGCAGAAACCTCATTTACCCAGTAGGCCATAAAAGACATAAATTGTCCTTGATTATAGTTATAGCTCCAGACATTGGCGCTGCCATGAACTTTTCAACTTACCTGTGCAGGGCTAGTACTGCCTTTTTGAAGTAATGATGACTTGGGACTCTCCACCTCAGCTCGGCAAAAGCTATTAGTTCTCTGAAAGGTACAGAGTCCACCATATTGAAAGGGAGGGACTGTAGTACCAGCAACTTGGCCAGGAGCATGCTCAGCTTCTGCGTAGTTGTATGAATGCACGCATACTGTCTTCTATCGATCAGTTGCTGACTAAATGACCAATGGGAGAAGAAGGAGGAGGAACAGGAGCATCATTACCAGCAGGAGCCTTGACTTGCAGAAAAGGGGTGCAGGCCACTGTGTGATGCAGAAGTTGCTGCCTCAGGCTCTGCCACTACATTAGAACTATGGTTTTCCCAGGCCACTTTATGGTGACGTTGCATGTGTTGACGCAGGGCCATAGTGACAACATTGGCACCCTGGCCATGCTTCACCTTCACCTTCTTCAGTTTAACACTGACAAATGTAAGGTTATGCATATGGGAAGGAATAATGCAAGTCCCCAGTACATACTAAATGGTAAAATATTGGGTAACTCTGACATGGAAAAGGACCTAGGAATTTTAGTGTACAGCAAACTAAGCTGTAGAAACCAGTGTCAGACAGCTGCTGCCAAGGGCAATAAGATAATGGGTTGCATCAAAAGAGGCATAGATGCCGGTGATGAGAACATAGTCCTGCCACTTTACAAATCACTAGTCAGACCGCACATGGAGGACTGTGTACAGTTCTGGGCTCCTGTGAACAAGGCAGACATAGCAGGGCTGGAGTGGGTTCAGAGGAGGGCAACTAAAGTAATAACTGGAATGGGTCGACTACAGTACCCAGAAAGATTATCAAAATTAAGCTTATTCACTTTAGAAAAAAAGACGAATGAGGGGAGATCTAATAACTATTTATAAATATATCAGAGGTCGACAGGACTTTGTTTTCCGTCCAGCATAACGGCATCCAGACGGATCCGTTATGCAGGGCCATAGGCTTCTATTATGACGGATCAAAACGGAATGTCTCTTAAAGGTGTCCGTTTTGATGTCCGTCCTAGGGATTCCGTTTCTTTCCGTTATAACGATGTTATAACGGAAAGCCTGAACGGATACCCTAACGGTGATGTGAACGAGCCCTTACTATGTTACCCACAGATTCTGCAAATGGCCATGCTGATGTCCTCCAGCGGCTTTATGAAAAATTGTCACACCACCGAGTATGGAATCTTCCTCCCACCACTCCATGCTGACTGCCTGCTACCGCTGCCTCTGTGAACCCCTGCACCCCTACTTCTTTCCAGAAAGGTAGGCTCCTGCATAGTGGGCGGTCTACCCCAGGCACGTTTGGCTCCCAACCTCCTACTGCTGCCACCCTGATGTCTCACAGCCACGCTATCACCCTGCTGGCTTACCTACTGCCTCATGTGCAAGCTGCCAACCTGTTCTGCTGATGATGATGAAGCTCCCTCTTCACCCTGCTCTAAAGTGCAATCGGCTACATCATCATCATCGGCCGTGTCCATGAGCCCTTAGGATTAGACAGTAGAGATGAGCGAATCTATTCGCCGCTTTGTAGATTCGTATCAAATCTTGAAAATTTTCAGCTGCGAAGCGAATCCGAATTTCTTTGGATGCGCTTTGTATTATTTGTAAATCTTCGCAAAATTGTGTACGCTAACCATAAGTACGATACGTATGAAACATACGAAACGTACGCATTATGCTTGAGGTGGGACAATGACGATACACCCACGCAAGAGCGGGAAAGTGAAGATATGCCCCCCTCAGAACCGGAAAAATACAGCTCGGCCCACAGGGATCTGACTATTTGCATGTATAGGGAGTGAAGGCTCCTCCCTCAGTACTCCACCCTCCTCTGAAGTCACTCTGAACCAATTTAGACAAGCGCTGACCTCAGAGCAAGAGGCAACCAAGCATAATAGCTAAAAAAACAGCTGCGGCCAAATTGGAACCAAATGTGTTTTGGGGACGAGTTCCCTGAACCACCGACCGCTCCAGACAACAGAGTGTCACAACTCTGCCAGAAAAACCCAGCTTCAGTGCCTGTCTCATCCTTACCACCTGCTGAGGTTGCTGTTGCTGCGACTCGTGTTGTTTTCCGTTGGGAGAGGTTCTGGCTTCCTGCAGAATGATGAGGATGGAAAGGAATATGAAAAAATGAAGGGAATGTGTGGACGAGAATTCAGCTCACCTTTCAGATGTGCAGGCAGTGGATGCTAGTCCAAGACAACCGTCCACTGATAAGGTGAGGTTCAGGCTGTTCCCTCTTGGAGGGCCGGAAGCTCAATGAAAGAAGGAAAGAAAGAAGAGAGTGCAAAGGGGGATGGGGGGAAAAAAGGGAGGATTGGGGTAAACGCAGACACCACAAAACGTTACAGACAACTAGACTAGTAGCATTAAGCCCCGAGCGGGCAACTAAACTTCAAGTCCCCAGGAAGGCACGGAAGGGTAACAGGTCAGGTCTGCAGGAACTCAATGATGAGGAGGAAAGTTTCCAGACGTAACTCGTGGTTCTATTGCAAAAGAAGGTGAATCATCAGGAGCATCGGAGTGACTCTTGGGTGAAGGCAGGTGTCGACGTTTGGAGTTCCCCGGAATCTGCCAGGTCAGCGGAGAGGGTATGGAAAGCGTGGGGGTCTCCCAATCCGTTAGGTCAAGCACTGGCAAGTCCAGAGCAGCACAGAAGAAATCAAGATCTGTGTAGGAGCATAGGTAGATAGGGCGTCCATTTTTCAGACATCAGGGCAAAAGGAAACCCCCAACGATAAAGAATTCTGTGGTTCCTAAGAGTGTCTAGTAAAGGGCGAAGGTGTCTGCGCTTATGTAATGTAATCCAAGACAAGTCCTGGTATAATTGCACGCGTGCCCCATGAAAATCCAGAGTACGTGTGTCCTGTGCTTTCATCATGATGGCCTCTTTTCTGAGAAAATCATACTTACAACAAATGACGTCTCTAGGCTGGGGAGACGAACCTTTGGGTTGTATGGCTCTGTGGACTCTATCTAGCCTGGTAGTAAAAGACGATTTGATTAAAGAGGGCGTCCAGGATTTCCTGTAAATTTTCGTTACCCTGGGGTTCTGGGAGGCCTCGGATTCTAATGTTGTTCCTCCTCCCGTGATTATCTAAATCCTCTAGGTGTCGTTGAATTTTACGGAATTCCGCTACATGGGTGGTAACTGGGGTGTGGAGTTGAGAGACACAAGCCCGTGTAAGAGTGTGGTCTTTTCTAATGCTTCTACACGGTTAGTTATAGAGAGCAAGTCACGTCGTACAGCAGAGATTTCAGAGCGACATGTGGTAGTAACTTCAGTGACCAGAACTTGAAAGTCCTTCTTGGTGGGGAGTTGAGAGAAGAGAGAAGCCCAATCTGAAGGTGAGGTCGGTCTTATGGGAGAGCCAGATTCAAGGCTATGGTCTCGGCTAGGAGAGCAAGATGGTGTGGGGGCTGCATATCTCAACATGGAAGGAGTGGCCCCTATGTCTTCATAAGGATCCACTGAGAATGGAGTTATGGAGGTAGTTGACCCTGATGGGGTGGTGATGGGGGTGCAGAGGTGCGAAGCTGGGGAAGAGGTGACAGTGGGGGTCTGGGCGATGTCCACCATCACTGACCTGTGGGGGATCCCCCGTCTTTCAGCTCCAGAACGGCCGGACGCAGGGGCGTAGCTAAAGGCTCATGGGCCCTGGTGCAAGAGTTCAGCTTGCCCCCCCCCCCCCCCCGCTACATTCACACGACCTGCATATTTTGTGGCTCAGATGCGGACCCATTCACTTCAATGAGCACTGTGTGCTGTCCGCATCTGTATGTCCATTCCTATTTTTGTCCGTTTTGCGGACAAGGATAGGCATTGTTACAGTGGATCTGCAAAAAAAAAAACGGATGCCATACGGAACATCATCCTTTTTTTGCGGATCCGCAATTTGCAGACTACAAAACACAACGTTCGTGTGAATGTAGCCTAATCCAGCGCCCCATACCTCTTACATCCAGTATAATACAGCGCCCCATACCTCGTACATCCAGTGACGTCTCCTCTGATGTAGATCTTCTCTTTCCTCATCTTCTCCTTTCAGACCAGACGCCATTTTTCAGCCATTTCTCATCTCTGCAGTTTGACAGAAAAAATCTTAGTTTACTACTAAGTTTACTAGTTTACTACCCCCCAATAATGTGCCAGAAGTGCCCCCAAAATTTCACCCCAATAATGTGCCAATAGTCCCCACCCATAGATGCCCCCAAAATTATGTGCCAGTAAGAAACGCCCCAATAATGCACCATAAGTTCCCCCCATTGATTCCCCACCAAAATCATGTGCCATTAAAGTGTCCCACCCCCATAGATGCCCCCCAAATTATTTTCCAGTATGAAATGCCCCCCAAATTATGTGCCAGTAAGAAATGCCCCCAGTGCCCCATGTGCCAGTAAGAAATGCCCCCAGTGTCAGTAAGAATGCCCGCCAGTGCCAGTAAAAATGCCCTCCAGTGCCCCCATGTGCCATAAAGAAATGCCCCCAGTGCTCCCGTGCCATTAAGAAATGCCCCCAAGTGCCCCCATGTGCCAGTAAAAATGCCCAGTGCCCCATGTGCCAGTAAAAATTCCCCCAGTGCCAGTAAAAATGCCCCCAGTGCCAGTAAAAATGCCCCCAGTGCCCCCATGTGCCAGTAAAAATGCGCCCAGTGCCCCCATGTCCCAGTAAAAATGCCCCCAGTGCACCCATGTGTCAGTAAAAATGCCCCCAGTGCCTCCATGTGCCAGTAAAAATGCCCCCAGTGCCCCCATGTGCCAGTAAAAATGCCCCCAGTGCCCCATGTGCCAGTGAAAATGCCCCCAGTGCCCCCATGTGCCAGTGAAAATGCCCCCATGTGCCAGTGAAAATGACCTCAGTGCCCCCATGTGCCAGTAAAAATGCCCCCAGTGCCCCCATGTGCCCGTAAAAATGCCCCCAGTGCCCGTAAAAATTCCCCCAATAAAGCTCCGGGCCGCAATTTCAGCAATAAAAAAAAAACAAAACCCTTATACTTACCTCCATCAGGCTGGCAGCGATGCGATGCAGGCCTCTTCCGGCATGTGTCCCGCGCTGTACGGCTCAGGCGGCGCGATGATGTCATCGCGCCTCCTGAGCCGGCCTCTGATAGGCTGCAGGCCTAGTGGCTGCAGCCTATCAGAGGAAAGGGCAGTGGAGACACCTCCCCCTACCCTGCCCCGCAGTACAGGCATCTGTATCGCCGTCCTGAGGACGGCGATACAGATGACTATGGAGGTGAGCGCTTCCACAATGGAAGCCCTCATCTCCCTCTGCAGGGCCACGCCGCTCCTTGCCTAATTGGTGGTGCGGCCCTGCAAGTGGCAAGGGGGGCCCTCGGCGTCCCCCTAACTTAGGGGCCCGGTCGCAACTGCGACCGCTGTGACCCCTATAGCTACGCCACTGGCCGGACGCCATGTTTTCAGTGTGGTAGTCCGGTTCATTCCTGTCTTGGTGTGCCTGGAGGGGTAACGAGGTGGCAGGTCCCAGGACATGACGGTCACAGAGAGCGGTGCGCTCCTGTACATGCAGGAGGGTATGATCTGGGTCAGGTTCTGCCTGCATCTTGCTCCGGCGCTGAGGGAGTGTGAACTCTGGGACCAGAGCAGGCGGAGAAGATGGCGGCGATGGGGAGGCGGCGTGAGAAGACCGCAGAATATAGTCTCGGAGGGTACTGCGCTGCTGTAAATCGGTAGGGTGCTGAGTGCCCTGGGGGGGGCTTCTTAGGGAGCTTTTTCCCCATATCAATGAGACGCATAGGGCTCAGGGTCATTTGGAGAATCGGCACAGTCGTGGAGCTTGTCTCCTACACGTCCTCCGCCATCGGGTGCTAAGCCACACCCCCGACTGATAACTATTTTATGAGGGATTACTATCTGTCTTAAAAGTAGAGAAATTCAAATTTAGAAAATTGTGAATTTTTCCAAATTTTTGATAAATTTGTGATTTTTTTTTTAAACAAAGGAGAAATATATTGACTAAAATTTACCACTATCATGAAGTACAATTTGTTACGAGAAAACACTCTCAGAATGGCCTGGATAAGTAAAAGCATTCCAAAGTTATTACCACATAAAGTGACACATGTCAGATTTGAAAAATGGGGCTCCGGCATTTGGTCCAAACTGGCTGTCGTTTGAAAAATTTTCTTTTACATCAGGATTCTTCTATTGCAGTCTTTTAAATTCTTCCTAAAATGCACAAGTCACTCCATAAACCTCCAGGCAAATAGTATACCCGTCACTCTTTTTTTTTTTTTTTTAATATTGAAAGTTTTTATTTTTGTTTTGACATATAGGAATATAGGGCAATATATTTGAAAAGACATAAAATGTCCAATAATAAGCCGAAGCACGCAGGCCCGGTCAAGAGAAAGGTATCTTGTAAGATACAAAACTATAATGAGAACAAAGTCATGAACACAAACTTAGAGAACCAAATGTCACAGCGTATATCAAACGCAATCAGTAAAAGGGAGAGATTGTCATTAGTATATCATAACAACCTAAGAAAAGAGACGAGAACCCCAGCCATGTAAGGTAGAAGAATCAAGAATTCCAAGCTAAGATATCACTTAATCTTTGACAGTGAAACCCCTAAACTTCATCCAGGGCTCCCAGATTGAGAGAAAAAGTTTCCTAGTTCGCAATTCCCAGTGGGAAAGCTCCTCAAATCTGTAAATCTGGTCTATCATGTCCATCCAGTGCTTAAATGTGGGGAGATCTGTAGATCTCCAAAATTGGGGAATCAGCAGTCGAAAGGCAGTGAGCAATATGGAGAACAAAGTATTAGTGCGGCCTTTTCCACCTGAAATGCCAAGGCTAAATAAAGCACCTTCAGCTGTGCAGGCATATGAGATACCACAGATCTCGTTACTTTTCTTAAAAATAGATTCCCACATCTCATGAATCTTGTGGCATGCCCACCAGATATGGAGAAAGGTGCCTGGATGTGAACAGCATCTCCAGCACTCATCAGACACTCCCGGGAACAATCTAGCGAGTTTATCCGGTGTTCTATACCAACCTAGACATAACCTTATAGCCATTCTCCTGGATCCGGATGCACCTCGAAAGCTTATGAGGACCTTCGAACATTCTGGGAGTCTCCAACGGTGACAGCTCCCTGCCCAAGTCTCTCTCCCAGATTCCAACCATTGCGGGTTTGTTCTGTACGAGGGGGGGGGGGGGTTAATATCTTGTAAATCAGAGAAATAAGTTTCCTCGGGTAATTAGCCCCAGAGACCCACTTTTCAAAATCCGAAAGTGTACCCTTTGTAGGGATCTCTGGGATAATTGAGAGAAGAGCTCTCTTCAAACCTTCGTATATCAATGTGGCGGAGGGTGGGAGAGAGAGTCGAGCCACAAGGTCATCATTAGAGATGAGCGAGTAGTGTTCGATCGAGCCGGTATTCGATCGAATACTACGCTATTCGGCATACTCGATTTCAATCGAGTATAACGGCGATGGCGCACTTAGAATTCGTTTCCCCTCCCACCTTCCCTGGCGCTCTTTTTCCACCAATCACCATGCAGGGGGGGTATGACAGGCCCGCGGAGCACGCTGGCAGCGCGAAAACTGCGTCTACATGGATTGGCTGGAAAAACCACGTGACCTCGAATATTAAAAACTCAGCTCTTCCTGCTCGTTCGCATATGCTGCGTGAACTTAGTCAGGGACAGAGGCTGGAGAAGGGAGAGATAGGTTTTAACTGTTGGACAGGCAGGAGCGTGATTAAAAGCCCTTATCAGGGCTACTATAGTGCAGTACAGTGATAGCTTTACTACCATATACACTCTGCAGAGAACGGTTGCTGTATTCAGGGATAGCTGCTGAAGTAGGGACAGAGAGAGGCATTAGTGGTGTATTAGGTGCTCTGCTACATACCAAACTATATTTGGCACTACTGTTCTGCGTTCTTTTTGGCCGCAAAACCCTGTTATATACCTAGTGTGTATATGCACCATCTGATCTTCTGGCAGTATACGGCTGTGTGCTTTTTTTTTTTTTAAATACAGTTTATGTGGCTCTAGTGTTCTGGGTTCTGTGTGCCTGCAATACCCTTTTTGTATACCAGGTGTAAATACCCACCGTCTGACCTGTTAGTACACGGCTGTGTACCTAGAAATATTAAAAAAAAGGCATTTTATTTGGCACCTGTACTGTGCGTTCTGCGTGCTTACAAAATTATTTTATATATGTGGTGTTAATACACACCGTCTGACCTGTTAGTACACGGCTGTGTACCTAGAAATATAAAAAAAAAAAAGGCCTTTTCTTTGTCTACTATACTGAGCGTTCAGCGTACTTGCACAAGTATTTTATATACGTGGTGTTAATACACACCGTCTGAACTGTTAGTACACGGCTGTGTACCAAGAAATATAAAAAAAAAAGGCCTTTTCTTTGTCTACTATACTGTGCGTTCAGCGTGCTTGCAAAAGTATTTTATATACGTGGTGTAAAAACCCACCGTCTGACATGTTAGTACACGGCTGTGTACCTAGAAATATAAAAAAAAAGGCCTTTTCTTTGTCTACTATACTGTGCGTTCAGAGTGCTTGCAAAAGTATTTTATATACGTGGTGTAAATACCCACTGTCTGACCTGTTAGTACACGGCTGTGTACCTAGAAATAAAAAAAAGGCCTTTTCTTTGTCTACTGTACTGAGCGTTCTGCGTGCTTGCACAAGTATTTTATATACGTGGTGTTAATACACACCGTCTGACCTGTTAGTACACGGCTGTGTACCTAGAAATATAAAAAAAAAGGCCTTTTCTTTGTCTACTATACTGTGCGTTCAGCGTGCTTGCAAAAGTATTTTATATACGTGGTGTAAATACCCACCGTCTGACCTGTTAGTACACGGCTGTGTACTAACAAATAAAAAAAAAAAGGCCTTTTCTTTGTCTACTGTACTGAGCGTTCTGCGTGCTTGCACAAGTATTTTATATACGTGGTGTTAATACCCACCGTCTGACCTGTTAGTACACGGCTGTGTACCTAGAAATATAAAAAAAAAGGCCTTTTCTTTGTCTACTGTACTGAGCGTTCTGCATGCTTGCACAAGTATTTTATATACGTGGTGTTAATACACACCATCTGACCTGTTAGTACACGGCTGTGTACCTAGAAATATAAAAAAAAAAGGCCTTTTCTTTGTCTACTGTACTGAGCGTTCTGCGTGCTTGCAAAAGTAATTTATATACGTGGTGTTAATACCCACCGTCTGACCTGTTAGTACACGGCTGTGTACCTAGAAATATAAAAAAAAAGGCCTTTTCTTTGTCTACTATACTGTGCGTTCAGCGTGCTTGCAAAAGTATTTTATATACGTGGTGTAAATACCCACCGTCTGACCAGTTAGTACACGGCTGTGTACTAACAAATAAAAAAAAAGGCCTTTTCTTTGTCTACTGTACTGAGAGTTCTGCGTGCTTGCAAAAGTATTTTATATACGTGGTGTTAATACCCACCGTCTGACCTGTTAGTACACGGCTGTGTACCTAGAAATATTAAAAAAAAGGCCTTTTCTTTGTCTACTATACTGAGCGTTCTGCATGCTTGCAAAAGTATTTTATATACGTGGTGTAGAAACACACCATCTGACCTGTTAGTACAGGGTTGTGTACCTAGAAATATAAAAAAAAGGCCTTTTCTTTGTCTACTATATTGTGTGTTCAGCGTGCTTGCAAAAGTATTTTATATACGTTGTGTAAATACCCACCGTCTGACCTGTTAGTACACGGCTGTGTACCTAGAAATATTAAAAAAAAGGCCTTTTCTTTGTCTACTATACTGAGCGTTCTGCATGCTTGCAAAAGTATTTTATATACGTGGTGTTAATACACACCGTCTGACCTGTTAGTACACGGCTGTGTACCTAGAAATATTAAAAAAAGGCCTTTTCTTTGTCTACTATACTGTGCGTTCAGAGTGCTTGCAAAAGTATTTTATATACGTGGTGTAAAAACCCACCGTCTGACCTGTTAGTACACGGCTGTGTACCTAGAAATATTAAAAAAAAGGCCTTTTCTTTGTCTACTATACTGTGCGTTCAGCGTGCTTGCAAAAGTATTTTATATACGTGGTGTAAATACCCACCGTCTGAACTGTTAGTACACGGCTGTGTACCTAGAAATAAAAAAAAAAGGCCTTTTCTTTGTCTACTGTACTGAGCGTTCTGCGTGCTTGCACAAGTATTTTATATACGTGGTGTTAATACACACCATCTGACCTGTTAGTACACGGCTGTGTACCTAGAAATATAAAAAAAAAGGCCTTTTCTTTGTCTACTATACTGTGCGTTCAGCGTGCTTGCAAAAGTATTTTACATACGTGGTGTAAAAACCCACCGTCTGACCTGTTAGTACACGGCTGTGTACCTAGGAATATTAAAAAAAAAGGCCTTTTCTTTGTCTACTGTACTGTGCGTTCAGCGTGCTTGCAAAAGTATTTTATATACGTGGTGTAAATACCCACCGTCTGACCTGTTAGTACACGGCTGTGTACCTAGAAATAAAAAAAAAAACCCTTTTCTTTGTCTACTGTACTGAGCGTTCTGCGTGCTTGCACAAGTATTTTATATACGTGGTGTTAATACACACCGTCTGACCTGTTAGTACACGGCTGTGTACCTAGAAATATAAAAAAAAGGCCCTTTCTTTGTCTACTATACTGTGCGTCCAGCGTGCTTGCAAAAGTATTTTATATACGTGGTGTAAATACCCACCGTCTGACCTGTTAGTACACGGCTGTGTACCTAGAAATAAAAAAAAAAGGCCTTTTCTTTGTCTACTGTACTGAGCGTTCTGCGTGCTTGCACAAGTATTTTATATACGTGGTGTTAATACCCACCGTCTGACCTGTTAGTACACGGCTGTGTACCTAGAAATATTAAAAAAAGGCCTTTTCTTTGTCTACTATACTGTGCGTTCAGCGTGCTTGCAAAAGTATTTTATATACGTGGTGTAAAAACCCACCGTCTGACCTGTTAGTACACGGCTGTGTACCTAGAAATATTAAAAAAAAGGCCTTTTCTTTGTCTACTATACTGTGCGTTCAGCGTGCTTGCAAAAGTATTTTATATACGTGGTGTAAATACCCACCGTCTGACCTTTTAGTACACGGCTGTGTACTAACAAATAAAAAACAAAAAGGCCATTTCTTTGTCTACTGTACTGAGCGTTCTGCGTGCTTGCAAAAGTATTTTATATACGTGGTGTTAATACACACCGTCTGACCTGTTAGTACACGGCTGTGTACCTAGAAATATAAAAAAAAAAGGCCTTTTCTTTGTCTACTGTACTGAGCGTTCTGCGTGCTTGCAAAAGTAATTTATATACGTGGTGTTAATACCCACCGTCTGACCTGTTAGTACACGGCTGTGTACCTAGAAATATAAAAAAAAGGCCTTTTCTTTGTCTACTATACTGTGCGTTCAGCGTGCTTGCAAAAGTATTTTATATACGTGGTGTAAATACCCACCGTCTGACCTGTTAGTACACGGCTGTGTACTAACAAATAAAAAAAAAAGGCCTTTTCTTTGTCTACTGTACTGAGCGTTCTGCATGCTTGCAAAAGTATTTTATATACGTGGTGTTAATACCCACCGTCTGACCTGTTAGTACACGGCTGTGTACCTAGAAATATAAAAAAAGGCCTTTTCTTTGTTTACTATACTGTGCGTTCAGCGTGCTTGCAAAGGTATTTTATATACGTGGTGTAAAAACCCACCATCTGACCTGTTAGTACACGGCTGTGTACCTAGAAATATAAAAAAAAAGGCCTTTTCTTTGTCTACTATACTGTGCGTTCAGCGTGCTTGCAAAAGTATTCTATATACGTAGTGTAAAAACCCACCGTCTGACCTGTTAGTACACGGCTGTGTACCTAGAAATAAAAAAAAAAGGCCTTTTCTTTGTCTACTGTACTGAGCGTTCTGCGTGCTTGCACAAGTATTTTATATACGTGGTGTTAATACCCACCGTCTGACCTGTTAGTACACGGCTGTGTACCTAAAATATTAAAAAAAGGCCTTTTCTTTGTCTACTATACTGTGCGTTCAGCGTGCTTGCAAAAGTATTTTATATACGTGGTGTAAAAACCCACCGTCTGACCTGTTAGTACACGGCTGTGTACCTAGAAATATAAAAAAAAAGGCCTTTTCTTTGTCTACTATACTGTGCGTTCAGCGTGCTTACAAAAGTATTTTATATACGTGGTGTAAATACCCACCGTCTGACCTTTTAGTACACGGCTGTGTACTAACAAATAAAAAACAAAAAGGCCATTTCTTTGTCTACTGTACTGAGCGTTCTGCGTGCTTGCACAAGTATTTTATATACGTGGTGTTAATACACACCGTCTGACCTGTTAGTACACGGCTGTGTACCTAGAAATATAAAAAAAAAAAGGCCTTTTCTTTGTCTACTGTACTGAGCGTTCTGCGTGCTTGCAAAAGTAATTTATATACGTGGTGTTAATACCCACCGTCTGACCTGTTAGTACACGGCTGTGTACCTAGAAATATAAAAAAAAAGGCCTTTTCTTTGTCTACTATACTGTGCGTTCAGCGTGCTTGCAAAAGTATTTTATATACGTGGTGTAAATACCCACCGTCTGACCTGTTAGTACACGGCTGTGTACTAACAAATAAAAAAAAAGGCCTTTTCTTTGTCTACTGTACTGAGCGTTCTGCATGCTTGCAAAAGTATTTTATATACGTGGTGTTAATACCCACCGTCTGACCTGTTAGTACACGGCTGTGTACCTAGAAATATAAAAAAAAGGCCTTTTCTTTGTTTACTATACTGTGCGTTCAGCGTGCTTGCAAAAGTATTTTATATACGTGGTGTAAAAACCCACCGTCTGACCTGTTAGTACACGGCTGTGTACCTAGAAATATAAAAAAAAAGGCCTTTTCTTTGTCTACTATACTGTGCGTTCAGCGTGCTTGCAAAAGTATTCTATATACGTAGTGTAAAAACCCACCGTCTGACCTGTTAGTACACGGCTGTGTACCTAGAAATAAAAAAAAAAGGCCTTTTCTTTGTCTACTGTACTGAGCGTTCTGCGTGCTTGCACAAGTATTTTATATACGTGGTGTTAATACCCACCGTCTGACCTGTTAGTACACGGCTGTGTACCTAGAAATATTAAAAAAAGGCCTTTTCTTTGTCTACTATACTGTGCGTTCAGCGTGCTTGCAAAAGTATTTTATATACGTGGTGTAAAACCCACCGTCTGACCTGTTAGTACACGGCTGTGTACCTAGAAATATTAAAAAAAAGGCCTTTTCTTTGTCTACTATACTGTGTGTTCAGCGTGCTTACAAAAGTATTTTATATACGTGGTGTAAATACCCACCGTCTGACCTTTTAGTACACGGCTGTGTACTAACAAATAAAAACAAAAAGGCCATTTCTTTGTCTACTGTACTGAGCGTTCTGCGTGCTTGCACAAGTATTTTATATACGTGGTGTTAATACACACCGTCTGACCTGTTAGTACACGGCTGTGTACCTAGAAATATAAAAAAAAAAGGCCTTTTCTTTGTCTACTGTACTGAGCGTTCTGCGTGCTTGCAAAAGTAATTTATATACGTGGTGTTAATACCCACCGTCTGACCTGTTAGTACACGGTAGTGTACCTAGAAATATAAAAAAAAAGGCCTTTTCTTTGTCTACTATACTGTGCGTTCAGCGTGCTTGCAAAAGTATTTTATATACGTGGTGTAAATACCCACCGTCTGACCTGTTAGTACACGGCTGTGTACTAACAAATAAAAAAAAAAGGCCTTTTCTTTGTCTACTGTACTGAGCGTTCTGCGTGCTTGCAAAAGTATTTTATATACGTGGTGTTAATACCCACCGTCTGACCTGTTAGTACACGGCTGTGTACCTAGAAATATAAAAAAAAGGCCTTTTCTTTGTTTACTATACTGTGCGTTCAGCGTGCTTGCAAAAGTATTTTATATACGTGGTGTAAAAACCCACCGTCTGACCTGTTAGTACACGGCTGTGTACCTAGAAATATATAAAAAAAAGGCCTTTTCTTTGTCTACTATACTGTGCATTCAGCGTGCTTGCAAAAGTATTCTATATACGTAGTGTAAAAACCCACCGTCTGACCTGTTAGTACACGGCTGTGTACCTAGAAATTAAAAAAAAGGCCTTTTCTTTGTCTACTGTACTGAGCGTTCTGCGTGCTTGCACAAATATTTTATATACGTGGTGTTAATACCCACCGTCTGACCTGTTAGTACACGGCTGTGTACCTAGAAACATTAAAAAAAAGGCATTTTTTTTGGCACCTGTACTGTGCGTTCTGATGCTTGAAAAATTATTTTATATACGTGGTGTTAATACCCACCGTCTGACCTGTTAGTACACGGCTGTGTACCTAGAAATATATAAAAAAGGCTTTTTCTTTGTCTACTATACTGTGCGTTCAGCGTGCTTGCAAAAGTATTTTATATACGTGGTGTAGAAACCCACCGTCTGACCTGTTAGTACACGGCTGTGTACCTAGAAATATAAAAAAAAAAGGCCTTTTCTTTGTCTACTATACTGTGCGTTCAGCGTGCTTGCAAAAGTATTTTATATACGTGGTGTTAATACACACCGTCTGAACTGGTAGTATACGGCTGTGAAGGCAAAATATTGTAACCAAAAAAAAAAATGCGTAGGGCTAGCGGAATCGGACGTGGACGAGGACGGGGGCGCGGAAATGATGTTGGGGGCCTTGTTGAAGCCAGTGGGGATACAATGCGTGCTGGTGAGGGTCAGCCAGAATCCCACTCATCCAGAATCCCTGCCTTTATGGGACAGTTAAGCAGGGGGCGGGTTACACCGCTGTTGAGGCCTGAGCAGGTTGAACAGGTGGTGCAATGGATAGCGGATAGCGCTTCCACACAGTTGTCCACCAGCCAGTCATCCACACAGTCTCACTCTGACCCTCCTTCCTCCACACCTGGCCAACAGAGTCATCCCACCATTGACCCCTCCCAGGAGCTCTTTTCGGGTCCTTTTTCAGATGTGCCGGAAGAATCCCAGGAGCTAGCAGAGGAATTTGTTTGTAGTGATGCCCAAACACTTGAGTATTCGCCATCTCCTGCTGATGTGGACCCTGAACCAGCATCTGTTATCATGAGCGATGATGATGATGAGACGCAGTTGCCATCAAGGGAGGCTGTTGGAATGTCCAGTGGGCAGGAGGAGGAGCAGAGTGAGGAAGTGGAAGAGGAGGTGGTGGATGACGAAATGACCGACCCCAATTGGCCAGGGGTGATGTCCAGCGGGGAAAGCAGTGGAGAGGTGGTGGTCTGCGCAGCACCGAAAAAGGCAGCAAGAGGCAGAGGGATGTCCAGAGGCAGAGGGATGTCCAGAGGCGAGGGATGTCCACAGGCAGAGGGATGTCCACAGGCAGAGGACAGTCCAGACAGAGAAGTGAGGCCACAGCCAGCAGGGCCGAAGCTGTTCCCGGCAGCAGGCAGTCGCGTGAAGCTCCCCCATCGAGGCCTCGTACTTCTGTGGTGTGGAGATTTTTTAATGTTTGTACGGATGACAAACTGAGCGCGGTTTGCACACTCTGCCACTCAAAACTGAGTAGGGGCTCTGAGAAGAGCAATATGACCACCTCAGGCATGCGGCGTCACTTGGAAGTCAAGCACTGGGCTGAGTGGGAGAGAGCAAACGCAATACAACCTGCGCCCGGTCTTGCTGCCACTGCCTCTTCCCTTTGTTGTGTGCTGCCACTGCGGTCCAGACCTCCAGCCAGGACACCTCCACATCTGCCTCTGCCTCGGCTACTTTGGGGCCTTCTCCTTCAGCCTCCCCTTCCCCACCTCTTCGCCTGCACCTTCACACTCCTCGTCCCATCAACTGTCCATCTCGCAGGCGTTCGACCGCAGGCGTAGTACGCCTCGAGTCACCCCCAAGCCCAAGCCTTAAACTGCCACATCTCCAAACTGCTGGCCCTGGAGATGTTGCCGTTTAGGCTTGTGGAGACGCAGGCCTTCCGCGACCTGATGGCGGCTGCCGCACCTCGCTATTCCGTCCCCAGCCGCCACTACTTTTCCCGGAGTGCCGTCCCCGCCCTGCACCAGCACGTGTCGCGTAACATCAGGCGGGCCCTGAGGTACGCAGTCAGCGCAAAGGTCCACTTGACCACCGACTCGTGGACAAGCGCTTGCGGCCAGGGACGATACATCTCTTTGACGGCACACTGGGTGAATGTTGTGGAAGCGGGGACGGGGTCGCAAACAGAGACGGCCTACCTACCACCCCCGCCCAAGATTGCCAGCACGGGTTTTGATAAACCCCCCCTCCTCCTCCTCCTCCTCTGCCTTAACATCGCCCTCAGCCGCTAGCTAGAAGCGTTGCAGCACTGGCGCGGGGAGACGTCAGCAGGCGGTGCTTAAGCTCATCAGCTTGGGCGACAGGAAGCACAGCGCCCCAGAGGTGAGGGACGCCATATTGCAGCAGACGGAGATGTGGCTGTCGCCACTGCAGCTAGGACCAGGCATGGTCGTGTGCGATAACGGCCGTAACCTGGTGGCGGCTCTGGAGCTTGCCGAACTCAATCACGTACCATGCCTGGCCCACGTTTTTAATCTGGTAGTCCAAAAATTTCTAAAGACTTACCCCAACCTGGCAGAGCTACTGGTGAAAGTGCGGCGCTTGTGCGCTCACTTTCGGAAGTCAACTGTAGCTGCTGCTAGCTGAAAAAAAACTCCAGCAACGCCTCCATTTGCCTGAACATCGGCTGTTGTGCGACCTGCCGACTCGCTGGAATTCCACCTATTCCATGTTGGCCAGGGTGTGTGAGCAGCAGAGAGCATTGATGGAGTACCAGATTATGAATCCACGCGTGCCCCCAACTCAGCTCCCTCAGTTTGCCAACCACGAGTGGCCATGGATGGCAGACATATGCGATGTACTACATATGCGATGTACTGCGTATCTTTGAGGAGTCCACCAAGAAGGTCAGCAGCGAGGACGCTATAGTGAGCGTAACCATCCCGCTCCTATGCGTCCTTAAAGAATCGCTCATCGCAATAAGGGAGAACGCATTGCACGCAGAGGAGACGGGGGTAGGAGGAGACGCAACGGAGCTACACAGTCAGACCACACTTTTGTCTGCTTCACGGTGGCAGTTGCAGGAGGAGGATGAGGAGGAGGAGGACGACGTGGAGGTGGCTGTGGAAGAGGAGGAGGATGCTGGCGGCGAGGGTAGCAGTCAGGCTGTGTGCGTCCTCTTTTATTCCGGTAGAGGAGAGGACAAATCGATTGCTGGAATACCAGAGGGAACTCGTGCAGAACATGATGGAGATTTTCCCACCCACCATCGCTGGCGGCAGAGAGGAGAGGGTCTCCCAGAGTCCCACAACATCGATCAGGCCCACAGCCACCAGGGGAACACTCTCCAAGGTGTGGGACACGTTCATGGCACCCCCTCGTGCAACTTCCATCACTGCGGGGCCCGCTATCAGCAGGAGGGACAAGTATCGGCGGATGTTGCGGGAGTACCTGGCAGACCGTACCCCTGTCCCCCCCGATCCCTCGGCGTTCTACACTTACTGGGTCTCCAAGTTTGACACGTGGCTGGAACTGTCCCTGTACGCCTTGGAGGTGCTTGCCTGCCCTGCCGCCAGCGTGCTATCAGAAAGGGTGTTCAGCGCAGCCGCCTGAACAGCAAGTGGATTGACCCGGACTTTGCTTCTCCAACAGTGGAAAGCAGCCAAAAGTGAAGTGCCATCTGTATGAAGTGCCATTTCCTCCTCCACCTCCTCCTCCTCCTCCTTAACCGCCTTAGAATTGCTCCGTAAAATAAAAAAATATATATATTTATGGCTCACCTCTTGGGCCTACAAACAATTTTTATCATGGCTCACCTCTTGGGCCTTCATACAATTTTTAAGAGGTCTCACCTCTTGGGCCTACAAACAATTTTTAAGAGGTCTCACCTCTTGGGCCTACAAACAATTTTTAAGAGGTCTCACCTCTTGGGCCTACAAACAATTTTTATTATGGCTCACCTCTTGGGCCTTAATACAATTTTTAAGAGGTCTCACCTCTTGGGCCTACAAACAATTTTTAAGAGGTCTCACCTCTTGGGCCTACAAACAATTTTTAAGAGGTCTCACCTCTTGGGCCTACAAACAATTTTTATTATGGCTCACCTCTTGGGCCTTAATACAATTGTTAAGAGGTCTCCCCTCTTGGGCCTACAAACAATTTTTAAGAGGTCTCACCTCTTGGGCCTACAAACAATTTTTTAAGAGTCTCACCTCTTGGGCCTACAAACAATTTTTATTATGGCTCGACCTCTTGGGCCTTAATACAATTTTTAAGAGGTCTTCACCTCTTGGGCCTACAAACCAATTTTTTAAGAGGGTCTCACCTCTTGGACCTACAAAACAATTTTAAGGGTCTCACCTCTTGGGCTCCACATAATTTTAAGAGGTCTCACCTCTTTGCCTCCACTTAATTTTTCGAGGCTCACCTCTTGGGCCTCCATATAATTTTTTCGAGGGCTCACCTCAAGCTAACTTTGCGCACTCATTAAAATATTTTCACAACAAGGACCTAAGAGCCCTCGATGGGAGAGCTTGTGTGGGGGCCTGTTATAGGGAAGAGATGCGGCCCTGCGGGCTCTAGCCTGCCTTCTCCATGAGCCTCTGGCCAGCCCACGGCCTCTTCCTGCCTTTTGCGGGTCCTACGCATCCCTCAACATCCTCACTGCTTTACCTGCTAGACATGACACTGGGCCAGGTCGGGTCACTGACTTCGTCATACTCAACCACCTCCTCTTACACTGCCTCACTTGCTCCAACAGCCTCCCTTGCTGGCAACTGTGTCTCATCATCATCCCTAATCATTTTACACTTTAGTGCCCGTTCCACACCACCATCAGCTAGAGATGGAGCTTGCTCCAGTGTTGGGCATCAGAACAAACAAAATCCTCAGATAGCTCCTGCGATTCTTGCATGGGTGGGAACACTGGGTTGATAACATTGGGCAGGGTGGAGGAAGGAGGGTCAGAGTGAGGTCCCTGCAGTTTCTGCAGGCTATCGACGAGACTGGACTTTGTGGACTTGACTGGGTGGTGGACAGATTTAACAGATCTAGAAGGAGAAGGAGGTTGTTTGCCCAGCTGTCTGTAAGGGTTGCGGAAATCCAGACAGAACCAAGGGCCCAAAACTTGGGTGGGGGTAGCAGGTTTGCCCGTCCCCGCCTCCACAACATTCACCCAGTGTGCTGTCAGGGAGATGTAGCATCCCCGGCCTCAAACCAAAGTGTTGGTGGTCAAATGGCCTTTTGCAGTAACCGTGTTACTCGGGCGTGGATGATGTTTTGGGACATGTGCCTGGGCAAGGCAGGGATGGCACAGAGGGAAAAATGTGATGGCTTGATT
>ONZH01000662.1:0-22873 GCA_900303285.1 Rhinella marina | reverse complement strand
GCCGAATATCGTAGTATTCGATCGAATACCAGCTCGATCGAACACTACTCGCTCATCTCTAATAATCACCATTGAAGATGCATCTTGGCACTCTAATACCACAATAAATAGTGAATATAACATAAGTGCATGTAATTAAACTTTTGCTTTACTAGCTGGTAAATTGAACAGAATAAAACTGAGCTGCTCTCAAGACGGGAATTATTTACTAGGTTTTCTGGGGTGATATATCTCCAATGACAATGCTACATGCTTACTGAATATAATCACATACAAAGAAAATAAATTTATGATCTATAGAGTTCTTACCAAGACACTAACGTCTCTCAAATCAATGTTTGTCTTTAAAAGGGGTTATAAAGAAACATCCTGAAAAGATCTTGTATTGCAATAGTCGCATATAGGTCCATTAAATAGATATTCTTTTAAAAGGGTTGTCTGGAAATAAATACATTTTTCCAAATGCCCAAATCCTGCTTCTGCTAGGGAAAGAATTATAATTACCTGCTCCCTAATGCTTTGGTTCTTTGCGCTAGCTCCCATATGACCATCTTCTGATCGGTGGCTTGTTTGCTTCCTACCTGACATGAGCATGATCACCTACTCTGCTCCAGACAACCAGTGGCTTCAGTGGTGACGTGTCCTCAACAGACATACAGTATCACCACTGAAGCAATACATTATACTGTGCTATCCCCACTATCTCCAGGACAGGTCATCTGCCATTTACACCACATTCTTCACAAGGATTTTATCAGAGACTACCTGCAACCATTTCACAGTTGCTGTATGTTAAGGGCCTGTGATCATAGGGCATTTTACTCCCCTTTAGTGCAATTCCTACTTTTTGCAATAGCATCATATTACATACCAAACTTAGTGTATCATACACTTTTGCACAATATGACACTTTCCAGCATAGCAAATCAAACATAACAAAAGTAGAGATGGACGAATCGGATCCGACAAAGTGAAATTTGATCTGAATTTAAGGATAAATTGGATTCGCCGCAAAGCCAAATTTCCTTGTACTTTGTGGTAGCAAATCGATTTAACCTGAAATAGCGTAAAAAACTAAAACAAATAAAATCATACTTAGCTCCTCCATTTGCACGTGACGGGCCGGCCACCGCCATCTTGATTAAAAATCTTAGCCGAAATCCCGTGAATGGTGATTTGATGGAGAATGTGATTACGTCATCTCGGGCTACGCTAGATTTCTTGCAAGAACTTCAAGCAAGATTGTGGCAGCCGGCCCGTCATGAGTAAATGGAGGAGATAAGTATGATTTAATTTTTTTCTGTTCATTTTAAATAGTATTATTACTCTCAGATGTCGCGATCATGTATGTATATGGCATCTGATGGGTACAATGATGGGGAGCCATGCTATCGCGGCTTCCTGTCATTGCACCCGCTACTTACAAAAATTTACATTTTTTTTGTAAAATTCGGAAGCAACCAAATCAAATTTTGCTAAAGTTTGCTCATCTTTAAACAAAACAAAACAAATACAAATTGGCATAATGATGCATGCTTCAGTCTTACATTAGTCCAACACAAAAAGGTGGTGCTGCCACTTCAACATGGTCAATGATAATCAATGGCAACAGGTTTTGTTGTAATATGGGTTAATAAACGTCATTTTACCCTCTTACAATTGTAAGATGTAGCACCAGACAGGATGATCCAATTTTAGGTATAAATAATTTCTGCTTCTCATTACTGCTAGTCTACAGATCCAGCCTTTGAGGCACAATAGTGTATATTTCAAGAAAGGGTCAGTTTTTCCTAGAATAGTTTATTGACATACTTTATGACAAATTTATGACTGCATGTGCGCTTCTCATAAAATCATTTACAACATACATCACTCATTAACTTTTCAACTGACTGAAAGTAGGTTGTTTTTTTCTGTGTTGGGGTCTGTGTGAAGTAGAGCTGTGACTTTTTTGCAACTTGTTGCATTTCATACATGTGTCTAAATCCTGACAATGCAGTAATACATGACCACTTTTAACACCACTTTTTCAAAGTGACATACATAGAAAAGACAGCACATAATTAGGGGCAAATAGTTAATAAGTTATTCACACTGATAACATATGTTGGAGTTTAATTGGCCCAAATAAAAAAGCCCAAATTCATTTATACCTGTAGACCACAATGCCACAAGAATCCTTTGACACAACAAATTCACTGATACACACGCACCAGTATGTTTGACACTACATTGATGTTAGAGATGAGCGAATCATTCAAAAAATTATTTGCCGAACATTCGTCAAACTTTTCCTAAGATTCGTATATTCGACGAATAGATTAGTTGTATTTGCATACAAAATATACGTTATTATGTGCTATTAGTGAACATCCGCGCACTAATAATGAACGTTCATTTATAAAATGTATGCAACTTACGACGTACACATGAGCGTACAAATAGTGTACGAATATTCAGCGTACTATTGTCTACACGATTACGTAATACGCAGGCGTGCACTCCTCAGAGGCAGAGCGAATATTCGAAAATGGCATCCAGGCGATCCTTATCATTTAGCTCTGAAGAGCTGAAATTCCTGATCCGGCTGATGGACAGAGAGGATTACGATGGCACACACTGCCATCCAAACCAGCATAAGAAGGAGATGATCCAGCAGGTGATCCAAGGCCTGCGCCATCGTTTCCACACCGTGCGGACCCCGGGCCAGATCCAGCGGAAATGGTCCGATCTGAAATTCAAATGCCCAGAGTAGCTTAATGAGATCCGCGCAGACATACGGCAGGGTGAGTAACAAAATATTTGATAAGTAAAAACATGTAAAAAAATTAGTGTACTGTATTGTATATACCAGCAGTCACTGTGAATAATGAAAAAAGTATAGAAGGACAACGTGGTTGTGCGTAGTGCGCTGCAGTAATTTTGTTTCATGCTAGGCAACGCCTCTAACTCTCGACCCAAACAACTTAAGTGAAGGTATTCTAGTCATTATTCTTAATGGTGCTGGCCGTTCTCCCGTTTGTGTCAGGCAAATGCACTAGTTCGAAAGAAAGTACCCTTATATGCCCCTTCATAGTTAGCGCTTCCTCCTCCTACACACAGACTCAAAGACGTGCCCATGCTGCAGCTACTGTCAGTGGGCGATATCCAAAGTATTCCTACCGCACCGTGTTAACGATATAAAGAAAGTTATTGCGACAATAACGTTATCTATTGCCATAAATACCTTTTTAGAAGAAAAAAATGTGATATGGCCCCCCTCTCACACCCATAATATCTTAATAGTAGTATGTGTTAGTATTAAAAAGAGTCATCATCTAACAGTTGTGTAGATTTTTATGTTGCAGAGCACCGTCAACGACGGCATCACCACCGTCGAGGCAGGGCGGCCCCTGAAGTACCTGCAGCCTCTAGTAAGTGTAAAGCATATTTAATTTATTTTTCATCCAAGCTACGTGGGAGTAAGTAACTCAGTAAGAGCACTAGTGGTTAGGAACGGGATCCTCCAGCCCCAAACTATTCCCATGTAACTACAACTGTTCATTAGAGTTGAATGTAAGGCTACTTGTACACTAGCGGCAGCCCGGATCCAGCGGGTAAAGGGTCCCTCCGGATCCGTGCTGCCACAGTTACATGTGTAGGGCCGGAACTGCACTCCGAGGTAGAAAGTAGGTAAAAAAAAAAGTGTAATGGGTGGACCTTCTGTCTTCAAAATATGAGTTAAATGTATGTTTTATCTTTGGTAGCTCCAACCGACAGGGAGCAGTTTTCCCCTGGACCATGAGAAGACCACGCCATATGGGTGTCCAGTAAGTACTACAAAAGGCTCAGTCAGTACAGAATACATGTCACAGAATAAGTCGCTCCAGTACATTAAAGTTTAGATTTTTTTTGAGGGACAACCACTGTAACTCGATCACACAAAATAAGTACATAACTGTTTCCACCCCTAGAGACATCCCCACTGACTTCGAAGTGGAGGCTGGATTACAGCGCCTTTTTTGCTCCTTTCTTTTGTTTATTATATTATTTATTTGTTAAAAAGAAGTTTTTATTTATTACTAAAATGTTCTTGAAAAACCTGTGTTTTGAGTGTTTTGTTAAACCTTTAACACCTTCCTGATCCTGACATAGTGTGAAGAAGACAGAGTTTTTTTTCCCACGACCATTTTCCCATATTAATGAACACAGCGGTGTCTGCCTATTACTACATTACACACACTCCTGTTCACTGATTACAATTGACAGACAGAAAAATAAAAAAGGCTTGGCTTGTTTGGGCAACAACCCTATACATTATACCTTAAAATAGGCAGTGAAAATTATATATGAGCTTTTTATGGCTGCCCCGGCCAGTAGTAGTAGGGGATAGGGTATATCAGCATAGATTGATAGGTAAAATAAATACAACAGACTGCAGTGGTGTATAACAATGTCCGCTAATATAACTTGTACGGGAGGCAGAGGCAGTGTAAAAAAAAATATTTTTTTTTAAATATATATAACACATATATATATATATATATTTTTTTTTTGGAGGGGGGACTAAAGGCTGAGGCTCCAAAACAAACTTAACAATACTAAATAGAACTATTAGTAACGTTAACTAACAACAGCTACTCTCCTACTAAGCGTAGAAAACGGAGGCGGAGGTAGACAACAGTGTTTGGTTTTGAAATAGGGTTTTGGAGACTTCGAGTTCGCACAGCACACTCAGACTATTCTGCCCTGCAAGGCCTGATCTAATCACCACCAGCATCAGCAAGAGGAGTATGAAATTCGGATGTAATCCAGTCATTATTCATTTTTATAAAGGTTTTTTTTTTAACACTGCCTGGTGACAGATTTGTCCTTTTGGGTGTCACCCCCCCCCCCAGCGGCACTAAAAACCCTCTCTGACATGACATTTGAGGCTGGGCAGGAAAGAAACCCTAGTGCATAGTGGGACAGTTCCGGCCTCAGGGAGGCTGTCCTCTATAACCACCAGATTATAAGGTGGGCTTCGGTGGCTTCTTTTTTTAGAAATTGCAGAAGGGACACCACTAGGAGGGAACACTGAAGCCCGAGAGGTGGCAGAAAATGACGGGGTTTGCTTGAGTGGAATGGTGGAGCAGGACAAGTCTGATTCCTGGCTACATATGGATACTGTATCAGCAGATGACAGCAGATCATCCGGCTGAGACTGAGATGAGCGTGCCATCCACTCCACTACCTCATCTACTTTCTCCTCCACTACAATTTTGCGCCTCGGTGGGTTAGCCTGGTGGAACAACGGCCAAGTATTGCGAATACTACTAGTAGATGCTCCGGCTACAGGTCTTTTGGCACTGCTGCCCTGTGCCACCTTCTCCTTTTTTTTAAAGCTCAAAGTCTGGCTGGAACTGGACCCCTTTTGCTTATCCATTCCAGACATTTTTCAATTCACTCTGGCCCTGCAGCTGCTCTTTGTCCCTGTATCTCACTGTCTCTCCCTGTCTCTCCCTATCTCTCCCTGTCTCTCTCTCCCTGCTTGATTAAATACTAGCCCTGAACTGGCCCTGCAATTGCCCTGCAGTATCCCTGATATGTGTAATATGGATTCCCAGAGCTATTATGTCAAATAGAGATGAGCGAGCATACTCGTCCGAGCTTGGTGCTCGTTCGAGTATTAGGGTACTCGTAAGTGCTCGCTGCTTGGACGAGTATCTCGCCATGCTCGAGGAAATGGAAACTTCCTCATCGTGCTTTTTTGGTGCCTAAAAACACAGCCAATCACAAGCCAGGAGACTCTGCGTACCACCCAGCATCACGTGGGGCCCTTACATGTCGATAGCAGGGGTTGGCTGGCCTGATCAGGTGACCCTGGAATATACTACCGACTGGCCGCAGTGCTCGGCTCAGATGCCGTCTGGATGTCGTTAGGGATAGAGCTGCTGCCTTTCAGGGACAGTGTTAGGGCCTGCATTTAGTTGTCTGTTAGGCAGGGATCACCCACAAAGAACCCAACAGCCCTTCTAAGGGCTAGAAGACATTTTTTTTTTTTTTTTGTCACTTGGCTGGCTGGCACTAGTAGTGCAGCTATCGCCATATCTAACCCTGTTTTTTTTTTATTGTTCTATCTCAGTGATACAAATCCATTGCACACAGCACTGTGGAACCATTCTGTGTGTCACAGTTCAGCACTGACTCACTCCAATCCATATATACTGTCCAGGTGACACTTTCTGTACGTCACAGAATACAACCAAGTCATTTGCTACCAGTATCATCTACAGCTTGATCCAGAAAACTCTCTGTGCGACATTTGTCTGGGTCGCAGACTAAATAGTCACCGTTAACAGGGTGTCAGTCAGTCCTACCATAGTTCCTGCACGTCACATTCCCAAAAAAACATAATATAAAAAAATATATATATTTTTTCAGTTCTTTTAGCTCAGTGATACAAATCCATTTTACTCAGCTGCGTGTAACCTTTCTGTGTGTCACAGTTCAGCACATTCACTCTGATCCGTATATACTGTCCAGGTGACACTTTCTGTACGTCACACAATCCAACCAAGTCATTTGCTACCAATATCATCTACAGCTTGATCCAGAAAACTCTCTGTGCGACATTTGTCTGGGTCGCAGACTAAATAGCCACTGTTAACAGGGTGTCAGTCAGTTCTACCATATTTCCTGCACGTCACGTTCCCAAAAAAACAAAATATAAAAAATAAAAAAAAATTTCAGTTGTTTTAGCTCAGTGATACAAATCCATTTTACTCAGCTGCGTGTAACCTTTCTGTGTGTCACAGTTCAGCACATTCACTCTGATCCGTATATACTGTCCAGGTGACACTTTCTGTACGTCACACAATACAACCAAGTCATTTGCTACCAATATCATCTACAGCTTGATCCAGAAAACTCTCTGTGCGACATTTGTCTGGGTCGCAGACTAAATAGCCACTGTTAACAGGGTGTCAGTCAGTTCTACCATATTTCCTGCACGTCACGTTCCCAAAAAAACAAAATATAAAAAATAAAAAAAAATTTCAGTTGTTTTAGCTCAGTGATACAAATCCATTTTACTCAGCTGCGTGTAACCTTTCTGTGTGTCACAGTTCAGCACATTCGCTCCCATCCGTATATACTGTCCAGGTGACACTTTCTGTACGTCACACAATACAACCAAGTCATTTGCTACCAATATCATCTACAGCTTGATCCAGAAAACTCTCTGTGCGACATTTGTCTGGGTCGCAGACTAAATAGCCACCGTTAACAGGGTGTCAGTCAGTTCTACCATATTTCCTGCACGTCACGTTCCCAAAAAAACAAAATATAAAAAAAAATTTTATTTTTTCAGTTGTTTTAGCTCAGTGATACAAATCCATTTTACTCAGCTGCATGTAACCTTTCTGTGTGTCACAGTTCAGCACATTCGCTCCCATCCGTATATACTGTCCAGGTGACACTTTCTGTACGTCACACAATACAACCAAGTCATTTGCTACCAATATCATCTACAGCTTGATCCAGAAAACTCTCTGTGCAACATTTGTCTGGGTCGCAGACTAAATAGCCACCGTTAACAGGGTGTCAGTCAGTTCTACCATATTTCCTGCACGTCACGTTCCCAAAAAAACAAAATATTAAAAAAATATATATTTTTTCAGTTGTTTTAGCTCAGTGATACAAATCCATTTTACTCAGCTGCATGTAACCTTTCTGTGTGTCACAGTTCAGCACATTCGCTCCCATCCGTATATACTGTCCAGGTGACACTTTCTGTACGTCACACAATACAACCAAGTCATTTGCTACCAATATCATCTACAGCTTGATCCAGAAAACTCTCTGTGCGACATTTGTCTGGGTCGCAGACTAAATAGCCACCGTTAACAGGGTGTCAGTCAGTTCTACCATATTTCCTGCACGTCACGTTCCCAAAAAAACAAATACCTCCAAAAATAGTTATTATTTTACATTCCCCATATGTATACTTTATGTTGGCATCATTTTATAAATGTAATTTTCCTTTTTTTGGACGTGAGAAACTTTAGAAGTTTAGAAGCCATTTTTCCAATTTTCAACAAAATTTTCAAAACCATTTTTTTGAGCACCAATTCAGTTATAAAGTGATTTTGGGAGGCTTACCTAATGGAAATCACTAATAAACGACCCCATTTTAGAAACTACACCCCTTAAAATTATGAAAAACTGATGTTACAAACTTTATTAACCCTTGAGGTGTTCCACAAGAATTAAAGGAAAATATAGGTGAAATTTCAAAATTTAAATTTTTTGGTAGATTATTCAGGTTAATAATTT
Organism: Rhinella marina; assembly: GCA_900303285.1. Lineage (NCBI taxonomy): Eukaryota > Metazoa > Chordata > Amphibia > Anura > Bufonidae > Rhinella > Rhinella marina. The sequence goes on along the minus strand of ONZH01000662.1, from coordinate 14,578 downwards.
TTTTCTTGCAACACAGCAAGGGTTAACAGCAAACTAAACTTCAATATACACTACTCTGATTCTGAAGTTTACAGAAATACCCCATATGTAGTGGTAAACATCTATATGGGTTTGTGGCAGTGGTCAGAAGGAAAGGATCGCCATATGGATTTTGGAGGCAGATTTTGCTAGAATGGTTTTTAGGCACCATTTTGTCATTGAGAGAGCCTGACGTACCCCTACAGTGGAAACCCTCAAAAAGTGACCCCATTTTGGAAACTACACCCTGCAAAGAATATATTAAGGGGGGTACTGGCCACTTTGAACCCCTTTTACGGAATTTACAGAATTTGGAAACACTTGGCTGTGAAAATGAAAAGTTTAATTTCTTCTAATAAAATGTTGCTTTAGCCCCAAATTTCTCATTTTCCCAAGGGGTAACAGGAGAAAAGCACCCCATAATTTGTTACCCATTTTTTCCTGAATACGGCAACTGTGGTGGTAAACTGCTGTGGGGGCACATGGGAGGACTCAGAACAGAAGGAGTGCCATATGGATTTTGCAGCACAGATTTTGATGGATTGGTTTGTGGGAGCCATTGATTTTTATTTTTTTAGTTATTGTCTTATGTGGGGGCTCATTTTTTGAGGGATAAGGTGAAGTTTTCATTGGCACCATTTTGGGGTACATAAGACTTTTTGATCGCCTGCTATTACACTTTTTGTGAGTCAAGGTGAAAAAAAATATCTGTTTTGACATAGTTTTTAAAAAATTTTTTTTACAGTATTCACCTGATATTTTTATAGAGCAGGTTGTTACGGACACGGTGATACCCAATATGTCTAAAATTTTTATTTTTGTTACGTTTTACACATTAGATACATTTTTGAACAGAATAAAAACTTATTTTTGTGTTGCCATTTTCTGAGAGCCATATTTTTTTTATTTTTTGGACGATTGTCTTAGTTAGTGTCTAATTTTTTGCGGGACGAGATGACGGTTTGATTGGTACCATTTTGGGATTAATATGTCTTTTTGATCGCCTGCTATTACACTTTTTGTGAGGCAACAGGGAAAAAAATGGCTGTTTTGGCAAATTTTTTTAAAATTTTGTTTTACAGCATTCACCTGAGAGGCCATCTCATGTAATATTTTTATAGAGCAGGTTGTTACCGATGCGGTGATACCCAATATGTCTAACATTTTTATTTTTGTTAAGTTTTACACATTAGATGCATTTTTGAACAGAATAAAATCTATTTTTTTGTGTTGCCATTTCTGAGAGCCATATTTTGTTTTATTTTTGGGGCGATTGTCTCAGGTAGGGTCTAATTTTTTGCGGGATGAGATGACGGTTTGATTGGTACCATTTTGGGATTAATATGTCTTTTTGATCGCTTGATATTACATTTTTTGTGAGGCAAGGTGATCAGAAAATGGCTCTTTTTTGCATAGTTTTTATTTTTAATTTTTTACGGCGTTTACCTAGCTGGGTAGTTCATGTGATATTTTTATAGAGCTGGTCAATACGGATGCGGCGATACCTAATATGCCTGCTTTTCTTTTTTTCCCTATTTTTTACAATTTTTTTTTTAACTTTATTTTGAGAAAATGACACTTTTTTATTTACTTTGAACTTTTATTTTTTTTGTTAAACTTTATTTTTTTAACTTCTTTTTTTATTTTTATTTTTTGTCCCAGTCTGGGACTTCAACTTTTGGGGGTCTGATCCCCTGCACAATGCATTATAATACTTCTGTATTGTAATGCATTGGATGTAAGTGTATTACACAGTGTAATACACTTACAGCTTCCTGCCTGTGAGATCAAGGGGGCTGGATCTCACAGGCTTCCGTAGAAGGCATCAGGCTGCCTTCCCTGCCATCGGGTCCCCGTCACAGCAGCGCAGGGACCCGATGGGCTCTCCCTTCCAGCGCCGACATCGCACATGCCGCGGTCAACGCTGACCGCGGCAGTGTGAGGGTTAATGCACCGGCATCTGTGTTTTCACCGATGCTGGTGCATACAGCAGAGGTCCGGCTATCGGCCACCGCCGGACCCCTGCAGTTGATCAGGGGCGAGGGCAGCTCTTGCGCCCGCTCGATCAGAGCGCCGTACCGTATTTGTGTCCCGGCTTTCAGCGCCGTACATGTACGGCGCTGGGAGTCTAAGAGTTAAAGGTATATCAGTAAATACAATAATTACATTAAATTTATTTACAATACGGTTCTCAAACGTGTTGCTCTTCTACTTCTTCAAAATTACATCTTCTAGCAGATTTCCCTTAAAAAAAACTATCAAAGTATCCAAAGAACTTAAAAAATAGAGGTTTTATTGAGACAATGCACCAATGGCTAAAACAAGTGCTTTAGATTTGCAAAAGCTGGAGAGTTACAGTTTGGGAAGCACTGATCAATATTATATCTTCATATCTAAGGTTAGGTATCAAATATATTACTTTAATTGTGTGGATTTACTAAAATAATGTATAATTTGTCTTTCTGTGTTTCAATACATTCCCATAAGTAAAATTTCAGGTTTTAGCTATTGTATGTGTAATGAAACATGATAAGATGAACAGTTATTGAAATTCCTCTAGGGAGTAACCACTAGCTTTCTTTTCACTTTCTTTTTTTTTTTTCTTTTCGCTAATTCAACATGGAATGTTTAAAAAAATGTCAAGGCCAAAAAGGTTTCCTGGTCAGCGTCTTATTTCATAATAAATCTCTCCAAAGACCGTTGCATCGTCAGATGGCTCCCATAATGCATTGCATGTCTGCTGCTGATAAGAGTGCATGCCGCGTAACCTTAGAACATGTGACAAGAATACGGAAAGTATTTTTCTATTATTTAGTGTTGTAAAAGAAGACTACCGCTTGCTGCAGATCAAACACCTTTAAAAGAGAAAACAGATAAGGAAAAAGGAACTCTAAGACTTCTTCCTCTTTGAAGCTGAAGGTTGCACCTATTTTGATGTTTCAGACAAGTTTTTTGTGCTGAAATTAAAAAGGAAAATAGAAGAAATAAAACATGATCCTTACTGCACTTTTTGTTACCCCTTGAGTGTCAGCATTAAATAAAATTGCAGTTTTATAAAGAAATAGAATAATGTGTAGTTATTAGTGATGATCGAGCACCGCGATGATCGGGTGCTCTGGCCGAACACTAGATGGTGCTCGAGTGCTCGGCCGAGCACCCAAATATAATGGAAGTCAACTGGAGAAGACCAGGCACCAGGAGGGGAGGGTGTCTGGTTCATAGGGAAACGACAGAAAATGGTGGAAACACCACAGAAATGGTTAGGGATGGGGAGGATGTCTGGATGCATCTTGGACTCCAAAGTCACTGATATTCATAATGATGTCCGACTATTACGCCACTTTTACGGAATGACAATAATACCCCCCCAAACCAAATATAACATTGATTTTAGAGGAAATATTGTTAGAAAACATATATTTATTTGTATATAAAGCACAAGTAGTCGCAGGCCCTCACCCCTAATATTTTACATGGTCAGATCAGCAGCAGGCACTCGCCCCAAATGTTTTACAAGGTCAGCTCAGCAGCAGGCACTCGCCCCTAATGTTTTAGATGGTCAGATCAGCAGCAGACCCTCACCCCAAATGTTTTTGAGTGTCAGCAGCACTGAACATCAACTTGTCAGGATGAGGACCAGAGTGAAGAAGTAACATAGTAAAATAGTTTATAAGGCCAAAAATAGACATTTGTCCATCCAGTTCGACCTGTTATCCTGCAAGTTGATCCAGAGGAAGGCAAAAAACCCCTGTGAGGTAGAAGCCAATATTCCTCACTTTAAGGGAAAAAATTCCTTCCCGAAGAAGAAGAGGAAGTAGTGGACGATGAAATCACTGGCCCAACATGAGAAGGAGGCAAGCTGAGCGAGGAGAGCAGTACAGAGGGGGAGGGATGCGCAGCACTGCAACAGGCTGTAAGAGGTGATGAGGTGGCAAAAGGGATAAGGCAGGCTACACCAACACTCTAATGTACAGATAGAGTGCAGATATAACAATGGACTTTTGTGTGTTTTGAACAAAACTACTAGCCCTGCATAGCCAAATCCTATCCCTACACTATATATCCCTCCTTGCGCAAATGTTATACAGCAGTCGCAAAAGAGGTACTGTGGCCTTAATTAACGGTAGAAAAAATAGCAACAGATGTCAGGTATATAGACTACAGAACGGTTCTAATGCACACTCTGTGCACATGGTATTAGTGTCAGGCACACTTGCGTTCTTTTTCCCCAAAATAAAAAAAAAATGCAGCCAGATATAACAATGAACTTTTGTGTCTTTTGAACAGAACTACTAGCCCTACCTAGCCAAATCCTATCCCTACACTATATGTGCCTCCTTGCGCAAATGTTATACAGCAGACTCAAAAGAGATACTGCGGACGTTATTAACAGTAGAAAAAATAGCAAAGGATGTCAGGTATATAGTATACAGAGAGTAATACACCATGCACCAGCTGCGCAGGTGGCGTTAATGTCAGGCCACTTTGCGCAATTTTTAACCCCTTAAAAAAACATATAACATTCAAAGAGTTTTCTGTATTTTCATGACTATGAAAATTGTAGATTCACACTGAAGGCATCAAAACTATGAATTAACACATGTGGAATTATATACTTAACAAAAAACAGAATGCCAAGTGTGTGCAAAGCAGTAATCAAAGCAAAAGGTGGCTACTTTGAAGAACTTAGAATATAAGACATATTTACAGTTGTTTCACACTTTTTTGTTAAGTATATAATCCCACATGTGTTAATTCATAGTTTTGATGCCTTCAGTGTGAATCTACAATTTTCATAGTCATGAAAATACAGAAAACTCTTTGAATGAGAAAGTGTGTCCAAACTTTTGGCCTGTACTGTATATATATTTCAGCAAGATATAATAGCCCTTAAAAGGGCTTTTGGGTCTTTTCAGAAGAAGTACTATCCCTACCTAGCATTCTTCTCTCCCTACACTATCTGTCCCTCCTTGCAGCAGCTCTCCCTGACTCGGTATGATCCGGTCATATGTCAACGTGTGCTTTATAGCACCTGATGACGCGTTCCCGGGCATCCAATCAGTGTAATGCCAGTACCTTCCCGCACGCTAATTGTCTACCAAGACATGGCCATTTACCTAAACTGATAGCCCAGTCAAGCAGAGTACTAATTACAGAAGAAGCTAAAAGGTCCATGGTCACTCTGGAGAAGCTGCAGGGATCCAAAGATGGATTCAGATGCGAGAATCTGTTTACAAGACAACTATTAGTCATGTACTCCACAAATCCCATTGAGAATCTGTGACAAGACTTGCTGTTCAAAGACACTCTCCATCCAATCTGACTGAGCGTGAGCTATTTTGCAAAGAAGAATGGGCAAAAATTTCAGCCTCTAGATGTGCAAAGCTGGTAAAGATGTGCAAAAGACTTGCAGCTGTAATGGCAGCTAGAGATGAGTGAAGTTCTTAAAAATTTGATTTGGCTGCTTCATCGAATTTAAAAACAAAACAAAACAAAACAAAGCTTTGTGACAAGTTATTTTGATTGTGCCGCCCCCGTCACGTTTATCACTGATCGTGGTATCTGAGATCAATATTAAAGGATTTTAGGGGTTGCTCATTAAAAAATTAATTCATTAATTAACTTGCACTCACATCATTCACTTGCGCACAAAGAAATTTTGCACGGCGCTCGGAGTGGTGACCTCATATGTAATTGCGTATGAGATTTTTCACTGGATCTTCAAGCAGATTGGCCATGAAGGGTATCTTTGTGCTCAAATGGATGAGGTAAGAATGATTTTTTTTAAAATTTTACCGCCATTTCATGGAAATTTGATTCGAAGCACAAGGAAATTCAGCTTTGATTCAGTTCAAAGTCCACTTTATTAACTTTGATTTGCTCAACACTAATGGCAGTAAAAGACGTTCCTACAAAGTATTGACTCAGTTGGGCTGAACACAGATAAACACCACACTTTCCAGATTTTTATTTACCAAATCTTTTTTTGAAAACCATGTATTATTTTCTTGTATATAGCAATAAAACATGAAACTATAACTCACTGCATAAACAACTGAAATAATTCAATACAAGGATAACAAAAGAGCAGAATATTCTAGAATAGAACCAGAGGGGTCTAATGCACATCCCCAGATGAATTCAGTGTCCCTGGCAAAATGTCTATAAGGTTGTACAATGTCCAATCAGAAAATAGAAAAATCTCCAGACCCGACCTTCTCAAGAAAACCGGGAAGTCAGCTGATGATCTCTGAGAGATGTTGACTCTTCAAAACGTAATCCACAAAGAGAAGGGGAAACCACACCAATATAGAATACAGTTCCCCTGAATAAAATAAAGACGAGGTTAAGAGATTCTCTCTGTATAGTAAAGTCAATTTTGCCTTTTTCTAGAGAACTTGTGTTTTTTCCTGAAATGAAAGAGTTCCTCTGCCTGACATTATAATTAGAGATGAGCGAATCATTCAAAAAATTATTCGCCGAACATTTGCCGAACTTTTCCGAAGATTCGTATATTTGACGAATAGATTAATTGTATTTGCGTACAAAATATACGTTATTATGTGCTATTAGCGAACATTCGCATTAAATATTAACCCTTTCACCCCCGGAGGTTTTTTCGGTTCTGCATTTTCGTTTTGCGCTCCCTGCCTTCAAACAGCCATAACTGTTTTATTTTTCTGTTCACATAGCTGTATGAGGGCTTGTTTTTTGCGGGACAAGTTGTACTTTCCAACGCCACCATTTAATATTGCATATGGTGTAGTGGGAAGCGGGAAAAAAATTCCAAATGGGGTGAAATTGCAAGAAAACCGCTATTCCGCTACAGTTCTACGGGTTTCTTATTTACAGCGTTCGATGTGCATTAAAACTGATCCGTTACTTTCATTCTACTGGTCAGTACGAATCCGACAATACCTAATATGTATAGTTTTTCCTGCGTTTTGATAGTGATAAAATAATTAGAAAGTTGCCCTTTTTTTTTTTTTTTTCCTTGTCATATCTTGACCCCTATAACTTTTTGGTATTTATGTGTACAGAGCTGTATGGGGGCTCATTTTTTGCGAGACGATCTGAAGTTTTTATTGATACCATTCTCGGGTGTATGACTTTTTGATCACTTTTTTATTTAATTTTTTTTAGAAAAAAAAAGCGACAAAAAACGGCAAATCGCAATTTGGACGCTTTTTTCCGCCACACAATTTGCCGTATTGGAATTTTTTTTTTTATATTTTAAAAGTACGGGCGTTTTCGGTCACGGTGATACCCATGATGTCTATATTTATTGTTATTTAGGTATTTATTTTTTAATTATACGGAAAGGGGGGTGATTTGAACTTTTATATATTTTTTATTTTTTATATATTTTTTAACATTTTTTTTAATTTTTTTTTTACTATTTGAAAGCTCAAATATGGGCTTATATATTGTGGCTTTTTTTTCTTTATGAGCAATCAGGGATTTTCTAGACTCAGAAATCCAAGAATTGCTCATTTCTTATCCTGGCCTGCCATCTAGTGGCCAGAATAAGAATTGCACTTTGAAAACTGTAATCCTCACCAGCGAGGATTACAGTTTTCATATGGTGTACTGACACCCCGATTGGCCACACGTTCGCTTCCGGGTACAGACGTAACTAGATGCCGTGATCACGTGTGATCACGGCATCTAAACGCCCAGGAAGACGCCGCCGATCTAGTAAGTAGCGGCAAGTCTCTGCTGTTAGAAACAGCAGAGACTTGCCGGCCATGACGCCCGCCGCACTTGAGAGCGGGCGCCATGTGCCCGCATCGCCCCAGCGCCATACATGTACGGCGCTGGGCGTGAAGGGGTTAAAAAATGTACGCAACTTCTTAGAAGATGTACACATGAGCGTACAAATAGCTTACGAATCCTCAGCGTACTATTGTCTACGTGATTACGTAATACGCAGGCACATACGACGAGAGGCAGAAGAGCGAATATTCAAAAATGGCATCCAGACGATCCTCATCATTTAGCTCTGCTGCACAGCTGAAATACATAGTCCGGCTGATGGACCGCCAGGATTACGATTTCCGATGGCACACACCGCCACCCGAACCAACATAAAAAGGAGGTGATCCAGCCGGTGATCCGAGGCTTGCGCCATCGTTTCGACACCTTGCGGACCCCGGGCCAGATCCAGCGTAAATGGTCAGATCTGATATCGCCCTCAGAGACAGTATGTATATTTGAGGTAGAACAAGTAAGGTGCTGTCCGGCTGTCTATCCGGCTAAGTGCATAGTACAACCATCCACCATACAATAAAGTGAATATGAGGACAATATGAGTGCAAACAATCCAGTGCAAACAATATAGTGTAAAAAATTATAGGTATAATGTAAACATTTTAAATATCACCTACCTAGTATGCTCACGGACACGTTTAAGTCTCTTTTCTTCTGATGCTTGTCATACAACTGGAGTCCCAAACTCAGTTGCAGTTTGTAATCCACATAGGTAAAATTGTAATCCAAATGGGTAAAAAAATAGCAGCAAAGTTTCCTTAAAAACCCTCTTTCAAGGGGTTCCCCAATAACCTGAAAAGGGGGAAAAAAAGGGATGAGGCGCACATATGCGCAACTTGGTTAAAACTTTTTTTTTTGATGGGGGAGTCCTGACAATCCATGTCCATCTGGGTGAGGACAAACGCAGGGCAACAAAAATAAAAACAAACACCAACTAGTGCTCACTAGAGATGAGCGAGTAGTGTTCGATCGAGCTGGTATTCGATCGAATACTACGCTATTTGGCATACTCGATTTCGTTCGAGTATAACGGCGATGGCGCACTTAGAATTCGTTTCCCCTCCCACCTTCCCTGGCGCTCTTTTTCCACCAATCAACATGCAGGGGGGGTATGACAGGCACGCTGAGCACGCTGGCAGCGCGAAAACGGCGTCTACATGCATTGGCTGGAAAAACCATGTGACCTCGAATATTAAAAACTCAGCTCTTCCTGCTCGTACGCATATGCTGCGTGAACTTAGTCAGGGACAGAGGCTGGAGAAGGGACAGACAGATTTTAGCTGTTGGATAGGCAGGAGCGTGATTAAAAGCCCTTATCAGGGCTACTACAGTGGACTTCAGTGATAGCTTACTACAATATAGACTTTACAGAGAACGGCTGCTGTATTCAGGGATAGCTGCTGGAGTAGGGACAGAGAGAGGCATTAGTGGTGTATTAGGTGCTCTGCTACATACCAAACTATATTTGACACTACTGCTGTGTACCTTGAAAAATACAATATATAGGCCTTAACTGGCAACTGCACTGTGCGTTCTCTTGCAAAGTAATTTCTCATAACTGTTGTTCATACACACCGTCTGATCACTCAGTACACGGCTGTGTACCTTGAAAAATACAATATATAGGCCTTAACTGGCAACTGTACTGTGCGTTCTCTTGCAAAATAATTTCTCATAACTGTTGTTCATACACACCGTCTGATCACTCAGTACACGGCTGTGTACCTTGAAAAATACAATATATAGGCCTTAACTGGCAACTGCACTGTGCGTTCTCTTGCAAAGTAATTTCTCATAACTGTTGTTCATACACACCGTCTGATCACTGAGTACACGGCTGTGTACCTTGAAAAATACAATATATAGGCCTTAACTGGCAACTGTACTGTGCGTTCTCTTGCAAAGTAATTTCTCATAACTGTTGTTCATACACACCGTCTGATCACTCAGTACACGGCTGTGTACCTTGAAAAATACAATATATAGGCCTTAACTGGCAACTGTACTGTGCGTTCTCTTGCAAAGTAATTTCTCATAACTGTTGTTCATACACACCGTCTGATCACTGAGTACACGGCTGTGTACCTTGAAAAATACAATATATAGGCCTTAACTGGCAACTGTACTGTGCGTTCTCTTGCAAAGTAATTTCTCATAACTGTTGTTCATACACACCGTCTGATCACTCAGTACACGGCTGTGTACCTTGAAAAATACAATATATAGGCCTTAACTGGCAACTGTACTGTGCGTTCTCTTGCAAAGTAATTTCTCATAACTGTTGTTCATACACACCGTCTGATCACTGAGTACACGGCTGTGTACCTTGAAAAATACAATATATAGGCCTTAACTGGCAACTGTACTGTGCGTTCTCTTGCAAAGTAATTTCTCATAACTGTTGTTCATACACACCGTCTGATCACTGAGTACACGGCTGTGTACCTTGAAAAATACAATATATAGGCCTTAACTGGCAACTGTACTGTGCGTTCTCTTGCAAAGTAATTTCACATAACTGTTGTTCATACACACCGTCTGATCACTGAGTACACGGCTGTGTACCTTGAAAAATACAATATATAGGCCTTAACTGGCAACTGTACTGTGCGTTCTCTTGCAAAGTAATTTCTCATAACTGTTGTTCATACACACCGTCTGATCACTGAGTACACGGCTGTGTACCTTGAAAAATACAATATATAGGCCTTAACTGGCAACTGCACTGTGCGTTCTCTTGCAAAGTAATTTCTCATAACTGTTGTTCATACACACCGTCTGATCACTCAGTACACGGCTGTGTACCTTGAAAAATACAATATATAGGCCTTAACTGGCAACTGCACTGTGCGTTCTCTTGCAAAGTAATTTCTCATAACTGTTGTTCATACACACCGTCTGATCACTGAGTACACGGCTGTGTACCTTGAAAAATACAATATATAGGCCTTAACTGGCAACTGTACTGTGCGTTCTCTTGCAAAGTAATTTCTCATAACTGTTGTTCATACACACCGTCTGATCACTCAGTACACGGCTGTGTACCTTGAAAAATACAATATATAGGCCTTAACTGGCAACTGTACTGTGCGTTCTCTTGCAAAGTAATTTCTCATAACTGTTGTTCATACACACCGTCTGATCACTGAGTACACGGCTGTGTACCTTGAAAAATACAATATATAGGCCTTAACTGGCAACTGTACTGTGCGTTCTCTTGCAAAGTAATTTCACATAACTGTTGTTCATACACACCGTCTGATCACTGAGTACACGGCTGTGTACCTTGAAAAATACAATATATAGGCCTTAACTGGCAACTGTACTGTGCGTTCTCTTGCAAAGTAATTTCTCATAACTGTTGTTCATACACACCGTCTGATCACTGAGTACACGGCTGTGTACCTTGAAAAATACAATATATAGGCCTTAACTGGCAACTGCACTGTGCGTTCTCTTGCAAAGTAATTTCTCATAACTGTTGTTCATACACACCGTCTGATCACTCAGTACACGGCTGTGTACCTTGAAAAATACAATATATAGGCCTTAACTGGCAACTGCACTGTGCGTTCTCTTGCAAAGTAATTTCTCATAACTGTTGTTCATACACACCGTCTGATCACTGAGTACACGGCTGTGTACCTTGAAAAATACAATATATAGGCCTTAACTGGCAACTGTACTGTGCGTTCTCTTGCAAAGTAATTTCTCATAACTGTTGTTCATACACACCTTCTGATCACTCAGTACACGGCTGTGTACCTTGAAAAATACAATATATAGGCCTTAACTGGCAACTGCACTGTGCGTTCTCTTGCAAAGTAATTTCTCATAACTGTTGTTCATACACACCGTCTGATCACTGAGTACACGGCTGTGTACCTTGAAAAATACAATATATAGGCCTTAACTGGCAACTGTACTGTGCGTTCTCTTGCAAAGTAATTTCTCATAACTGTTGTTCATACACACCGTCTGATCACTCAGTACACGGCTGTGTACCTTGAAAAATACAATATATAGGCCTTAACTGGCAACTGTACTGTGCGTTCTCTTGCAAAGTAATTTCTCATAACTGTTGTTCATACACACCGTCTGATCACTGAGTACACGGCTGTGTACCTTGAAAAATACAATATATAGGCCTTAACTGGCAACTGTACTGTGCGTTCTCTTGCAAAGTAATTTCTCATAACTGTTGTTCATACACACCGTCTGATCACTCAGTACACGGCTGTGTACCTTGAAAAATACAATATATAGGCCTTAACTGGCAACTGTACTGTGCGTTCTCTTGCAAAGTAATTTCTCATAACTGTTGTTCATACACACCGTCTGATCACTGAGTACACGGCTGTGTACCTTGAAAAATACAATATATAGGCCTTAACTGGCAACTGTACTGTGCGTTCTCTTGCAAAGTAATTTCTCATAACTGTTGTTCATACACACCGTCTGATCACTGAGTACACGGCTGTGTACCTTGAAAAATACAATATATAGGCCTTAACTGGCAACTGCACTGTGCGTTCTCTTGCAAAGTAATTTCTCATAACTGTTGTTCATACACACCGTCTGATCACTGAGTACACGGCTGTGTACCTTGAAAAATACAATATATAGGCCTTAACTGGCAACTGTACTGTGCGTTCTCTTGCAAACTATTTTCACGGCTGTGAAGGCAAAATATTGTAAAAAAAAAAAAATGCGGCGGGGGGCTAGCGGAATAGGACGTGGACGAGGACGGGGGCGCGGAAATGCTGTTGGGGGCCTTGTTGAAGCCAGTGGGGATACAATGCGTGCTGGTGAGGGTCAGCCAGGATCCCGCTCATCCAGAATCCCTGCCTTTATGGGACAGTTAAGCAGGGGGCGGGTTACACCGCTGTTGAGGCCTGAGCAGGTTGAACAGGTGGTGCAATGGATAGCCGATAGCGCTTCCACACAGTTGTCCACCAGCCAGTCATCCACACAGTCTCACTCTGACCCTCCTTCCTCCACACCTGGCCAACAGAGTCATCCCACCCTTGACCCCTCCCAGGAGCTCTTTTCGGGTCCTTTTTCAGATGTGCCGGAAGAATCCCAGGAGCTAGGAGAGGAATTTGTTTGTAGTGATGCCCAAACCCTTGAGTTTTCGCCATCTCCTGCTGATGTGGACCCTGAGCCAGCATCTGTTATCATGAGCGATGATGATGATGAGACGCAGTTGCCATCAAGGGAGGCTGTTGGAATGTCCAGTGGGCAGGAGGAGGAGCAGAGTGAGGAAGAGGAGGTGGTGGATGACGAAATGACCGACCCCACTTGGCCAGGGGTGATGTCCAGCGGGGAAAGCAGTGGAGAGGTGGTGGTCTGCGCAGCACCGAAAAAGGCAGCAAGAGGCAGAGGGATGTCCACAGGCAGAGGGATGTCCACAGGCAGAGGGATGTCCACAGGCAGAGGGATGTCCAGAGGCAGAGGACAGTCCAGACAAAGTAGTGAGGCCACAGCCAGCACGGCCGAAGCTGTTCCCGGCAGCGGGCAGTCGCGCGAAGCTCCCCCATCGAGGCCTCGTACTTCTGTGGTGTGGAGATTTTTTAATGTTTGTGCGGATGACAAACTGAGCGCGGTTTGCACACTCTGCCACTCAAAACTGAGTAGGGGCTCTGAGAAGAGCAATCTGACCACCTCAGGCATGCGGCGTCACTTGGAAGTCAAGCACTGGGCTGAGTGGGAGAGAGCAAACGCAATACAAACTGCGCCCGGTCCTGCTGCCACTGCCTCTTCCCCTTTGTTGTGTGCTGCCACTGCGGTCCAGACCTCCAGCCAGGACACCTCCACATCTGCCTCTGCCTCGGCTACTTTGGGGCCTTCTCCTTCAGCCTCCCCTTCCCCCGCCTCTTCGCCTGCACCCTCACACTCCTCGTCCCAACAACTGTCCATCTCGCAGGCGTTCGACCGCAGGCGGAAGTACGCCTCGAGTCACCCCCAAGCCCAAGCCTTAAACTGCCACATCTCCAAACTGCTGGCCCTGGAGATGTTGCCGTTTAGGCTTGTGGAGACGCAGGCCTTCCGCGACCTGATGGCGGCTGCCGCACCTCGCTATTCCGTCCCCAGCCGCCACTACTTTTCCCGGAGTGCCGTCCCCGCCCTGCACCAGCACGTGTCGCGTAACATCAGGCGGGCCCTGAGGTACGCAGTCAGCGCAAAGGTCCACTTGACCACCGACTCATGGACAAGCGCTTGCGGCCAGGGACGCTACATCTCTTTGACGGCACACTGGGTGAATGTAGTGGAAGCGGGGACGGGGTCGCAAACAGAGACGGCCTACCTACCACCCCCGCCCAAGATTGCCAGCATGGGTTCTGATAACCCCCCCCCCTCCTCCTCCTCCTCCTCCTCCTCCTGTGCCTTAACATCTCCCTCAGCCGCTAGCTGGAAGCGTTGCAGCACTGGCGCGGGGAGACGTCAGCAGGCGGTGCTAAAGCTCATCAGCTTGGGCGACAGGAAGCACAGCGCCCCAGAGGTGAGGGACGCCATATTGCAGCAGACGGAGATGTGGCTGTCGCCGCTGCAGCTAGGACCAGGCATGGTCGTGTGCGATAACGGCCGTAACCTGGTGGCGGCTCTGGAGCTTGCCGAACTCAATCACGTACCATGCCTGGCCCACGTTTTTAATCTTGTAGTCCAAAAATTTCTGAAGACTTACCCCAACCTGGCAGAGCTACTGGTGAAAGTGCGGCGCTTGTGCGCTCACTTTCGGAAGTCAACTGTAGCTGCTGCTAGCTTAAAAAAACTCCAGCAACGCCTCCAT